>ML259887.1:13127-25447 GCA_005239495.1 Nicotiana undulata | reverse complement strand
TTTGTTTATATGTACTCATGCTGCACTTTCTTTTCTTTTTCTGCACTTGATTGTGCAGGTCTTAAGGCTGGTCCGTCGGGTCGTCCGTCCGCTGGTAGATACTGATCGCGGCATCACTCCATATGGTGAGCTGTCTTCTTGGCGTCATCCTGACAGCACCTCTGGAGCCTTCTAGTTTCATTTTGCTCAGTCTTTTGTTTCAGACTGCGGCTTATATTTTTTTGTATATATATTTCAGTTGTTGTATCTATGTAGCCGCCCGTTGACACTGTGACACTAGTCCTGGCACACACTTGTTGTAGTTATGTTGGGTTTCGGGGTTGTATNTACGGTCTTACCTCATATCGCTGTTATATTCTGCATTATAATTGTTATAAATTGTAAATAACTAGAATATCGAGTTCTGGGGTAGTATCTCCTAAGGATTTATATGTTGGCTTGCCTAACCTCACCGTTAGGTGCCATCACGACCTGAACCAGGTTTTGGGTCGTGACATTCATATTTTATCCCCGACACCTCGTTCCCATATCATAATCCGCCATGCAATATCCAAAGGCTCATAATTTCAACATATATCTGACTATTATCAAATTTACTAGAATTATAAAATAAATTGCACAATATATAAACGAAATCACCAAGAAATCACAACATCGCATAAAAATCACCAATACAATATTCTCACGTCACCACATATCATCCTTGACCATAGCCACCCTTATCGCTCAGTTTAATAGCCACCCTTATCCACCGCATAACAGTAACCCATATCACACAACAGTTTACACGGATATTACCACGACAATACAAAATAACAATTCATATCATAAATTGCCCATATGCCACAACCAATTCCAAAGATACAACAAAATCAATTAATTTCACAGCAAATAGCCCAAGGCTCCATACAGAGTACATAAAACCTCGATAACAACAACAATGATGGAAAATTAACTCAGCATAAGACGACACTTCTTTAATACAAATTTTCGATAAATATATTAATACCTCAAATTAAACTTACTTAATTGATTAATTGTAGATGGAAATTCCATAATATAATTATTTCCAAGAAATATCGAATCCATAAACACACAGAATTTACATAAAAGTTCAAATAGAAATTTACACCAAATTATCATATAAATACAAACTCGACAAACAAGGAATGAGGCATGACAAATCGAGGATTTATTGAGTTCCAATAATTTATTTCGCTTTAATACGTAAGGGTGTCTATGAATTTTAATCGATATAATTTTGCACATATAAATCAAGTACGTACTCGTCACCTCACGTACACGATCTTCATTCAAACAATTTCCACATAAGACTCAATGCCTAAAGGGTAATTCCCTCACTCAAGGTTAGGCAAGATACTTACCTTTTTTGAAGTTAGGCCGATATTCCAAAATAGTCTTCTTGCTTGAATTGACCTCCGGATTTCTCCAATCTATCCAAGTTAATTGTATAACTTCATTAAAATTCATCGGAAATAATTCCGGATAATAAAACGCCAATTTAAAATTTTATTCTAAAAACTCAACCAAAAGTCAATGTGGGGCCCCCCTCTCGGACCCCGACATAATTTTCACGAAATCCAAACACCCGTTCCGATATGAGTTCAACCATATAAAAATTATCGAATTCCGACATAGGATTGGTTTTCAAATCTCAAATTTTTGTTTTTGGAAGATTTGATAAAAATATGATTTTCTTCCATAAATTCATGGATTTATGATGTAAATGAGTATGTAATCATGAAATATAATCAATATAGGATAAGGAACACTTACCCCAATGTTTCCCGTGAAAATTTTCCAAAAATCGCCCAAGAGCCGTGCTCCAAAAATCCAAAACGAAATGAAGAAAATGAGCATTTTTGGTCCTCAAGTCTCTGCCCATCTGTCACTAAAAGTCCATTTTCGTCACTAAAAATCGTCACTAAAAACTCACCAGAAACAACTTTACCAGCCTTTATTCAATCGATCATACCTTTATGTACATATGTAATGATTAATGGTTTAACTTCCCGGAAACTATAATCAAAGGTCTACAACTTCATATTTTGCAAATGTTCATATTCCTTATAGATTTCGAGATATAAGCTTCTAAAGTTGACTCCTCGCATCAGAAATTTCAGGGGAAATTACAAAACAACTTTACCAGCTTTCATTCAGTCGATTATAACTTTCTGTACAAATATCCAAATGATGAATGGTTTAACTTTATGGAAATTCAAATGCAAGATCTACAAGTTTTGTGTTTTGCGAATTTTCAGATTCCTGATATTTTCCTAGATATAAGCTTCCAAAGTAGGCTCCTCGCATCAAAAATTTCGAACCTTGCTGTCAAGAACCAACAAGTTAAATTGGCCTAAAAATGGTCCGAAACCACTCCGAAACTCATCCGAGCCCCTCGGGACCCCGTCTGAACGCACCAACAAGTCTCAAAACATATTATGGACCTACTCGAGGTCTCAAATCACATCAAACAACATCAAAACTACGAATCGCGCATCGACGAATTATGAGTTTTCAAATCTTCCAACTTCTATATTTTGCGCCGAAACGTATAAAATTAATCCGGAATGACTTCAAATTTTGCACACGATTCATAAATGACATAACGGAGTTGTTTCAATTTTTAGAATCGAATTCCGACCCCGATATTATAAAGTCAACTATCGGTCAAACTCTCCAAAAATCTTCAATTTTCCAACTTTCGCCAAAATGCGCCGAATTGTTCTACGGACTTCCAAATCCAAATCCGAACATGCGCTTGAATATGAAATCACCATATGAATCTATTGGAATTATCAGAACTCCAATCCGGGTCCATTTACTCAAAATATTGACCGAAGTCAACTCAGTTGAGTTTTAAAGCTCTATTTCACATTTTAATCAATTGCGTTCATATAAAAACATTCAAGAAACATTTACGGACTGCACACGCAAGCCATAATTATATTATGAATCTTCTCGAGACCTTAAGTCGTTGAACGAGGCATAAATTCTTAAAACGACAAGTCGGGTCGTTACAATTGGTGATCAAGCAATCAAATAATTAAGCGAATAAATAAACCAATATGATAAAATAATAAGAGCAATTCAAGTTTCAAACCACAACGTTCATGTAGCATCCAAAACTCTAGAACTAATAAACTATGAGATTAAAGGAAGGGAAGAGAAAGAAAAACTTGGAGTTCTTGCTCCCTAATGTTTCTCGTGTCTATTTTTCCTTCAAAGTGGCGTCTCCTACTTCAAAGATATGGTATATTTCCTCCAAATTATGTTTAGACTTGCTTTTGTACGAGTTGGGGGGTCTTGGACCGAAATAACCTTGTCCCGGACGAAGTTGGAGATGTTTCCTGTCACCAGCGCCCAGGGTAGCGTAGGGCGCTAGCCCTGGCACTGAAAAATAACATTCCGTGAAGGGCTCCACAGGTAGAGCCCTACGCTGCTTGTGGCGCTACAATGGCCACTTTTCACCCTTTTGCTTCTTTTTGGCTCTAATCTCGCACCTTTCGCCCTCTATTGCCTCCGGATGATTCCTACATATAAAAAAACAAAGAATAAGCATAAATCAATACATTTCACATAGAAATCTATGAAACACGAGTAAAATATGAGGTGATATACATATAAATATATATACTTTAAGTTAAATATCATGTGTTGCTTGTGAATAGAGAGTCTAAACATAACCCAGAAACTAGTGTCACGAGTATATGAACATCTAGAGCGCTACGAACATGGTCTTAATAAAATACACTATTTTGAAACTCAGAACAACAGTAAAGATAGGAGGTAGGAGGGAAGGGGACTTCAAAGCTTCAAACGCTATGCAACTGTAATAATAATAATAACAGGGAAAGAAAACAAGAAATGAAAGTATAGAAGTTAATTTATGACAATGAACTCAAACCTCGCTATCAGAAAGCCCAGAATAACAAACCTCGTAATCTCATATAAAACTGAAACTAACACAACAACAACAACAAGTACAACACACACAATACGTTGTCTTCGCACAACCCAATCCCACCATGACATCCTTTATCAATATCAAGTATAACGGGAACAATCCGTTGTGGTGCGCAACCCGATCCCACCATATCATCCTTAATCAATATCATAATTCTCTTTTATTTTACCACATAAATTTATCAATATCAAGTATTACATACACAAACTATTACGGCGCGCTACCCAATCCCACCATATCATCATTTATCAATATCATAATCCTCCTTTATTCCACCATTTCAATTCATTAGCCTTCAACTCTCGTTGCAGTGTGCAACCCGATCCATAAACAATTTCAATAAACATGAATAATCCAATAACTCAATTTACAAGAATTTCTACAATCACAGGGTATGATAGAAAAGCAATAAAGGAACCACGAAATAATCAAAGGAATGCAACAAATATTACAAAAAAAAACATCACAAGTAAAACACGTGACAATTAAGGTATGCAAGAAAAATAGTTAAGGCAAGTAACAAATAAGCACAGAGTCATTGAAGGGATGAACAATTCAATACAAGAATAATTAAATGAAAAATAATAATTTACGGCATAGAAAGCAATTAAAGAATGTAACAAATAAGGCATGGAATGAGATAATTCATGAAATAACGAGAAACGTGGGAACAAATATCTTAACGACGTATATACACTCGTCACCTCGCGTATACACCATTTGCTTACATAATCAGTATAACACATAATTAAAAATTCCTAATTCCCTCAAGTCAAGGTTAGATCCAATACTTACCTCTCTCGGCGATCAAATCAAAGCTCAATCGAGGATGTTTCTCTAAATTTTGCCTCCAAACTGATTGAATCTAACCAAATATAGTTCATACTATTCAAAAATAAGCTTTAGAAACTACCCACGAGTGTCAACAAAAGTTAACCTCGACCCCACTTGGTCAAACCCGATATTCGGACCAAAACCCAATTACCCATTCACCCCTGAGCTCGATTATGTGATTAGTTTTGAAATTCGACCTCAATCTGAGGTTTAAATCTCAATTTATCAAAATCCTCAATTTCTACCTAAATCCTTAATTTTTACCATGAAAAAGCATATATTAAAGGCTAGAAATCAATGGGTTGTGCTTTTACTGTTTTATGACTTGTTAGTTTGAGATTAAGAAAGGTTCGGATTGAAATCGGAACACTTGGTTCCTTAAGTTGGCATTAAAAGGGCTAAGTTTGACTTCAGTCAACGTTTTAAGTAAACGACCTCGGAATCGGGATTTGACGGTTATAATAGGTTCGTATGATGATTTCGGACTTGGGCGTCTGCTCAGATCGAGTTTTGGATGACCCGAGAGCGTTTTGCCGCCTAATATTGAAAGTTGCTTCTTTGAAGGTTTTTGAAGTTCTTTAAAGTTGGTTTAAAGTATATTTTGGTGATATCGAGGTTCGAATGGAATTTCGAGAACAGGTATTTAAGACATGCATGCAAAATTTGGTGTCATTCTGCATTGATTTGATAGGAATCGGACGTGTGGAAGTCTTTACAAAAGTTTTTGAGTTCACGAGGCAATCCATGCGTTTTGGCATCCGATTCATAGTTTTTGATGTTATTTTTCGTGTTTTGATCACTCGAGCGAGTTTGTATAAGGTTATTAGACTTGTGTGGATAATTGGTGTGGAGCCTCTAGGACTCTGGTGAGTTTCTGACCATCGGAAGGATGAGAAAACACTTCAGTTTTCTGGTGTTATTGCTGGTACTACAGGTCTCGCAAATGCGAGAAATTGTTTGTATTTACGAGCCTCGCAATTGCGAAGAAGCTTGACTTGGGGCAGTGTTCGCATTTGCGACACCTGAGCCGCATCTGCGACCTTAGCAGTGTTCGATATGTGATACTTTCGTCGCATTTGTGATCTTAGCAGCTGAAGCCCAGGATCCGCATTTGCGTGAGATTTTGTCGCATTTGCGAACCTGATGTCGCAAATGCGACATCAGAGACCTGTGACCAACTCATTTAATGCGGGACTTAGACCATATTTCTCATTTTCCTTCATCTCTGGGCGATTCTTGGAGCTTTTGGAAGAGAAGCCAACCACTCCGAAAAATAAGTAGTTGATCACGCTCAACTATGCCTTATAAAAAGGACTAAGCGATCGTTGCAAATATAATCCGGTTTACAAGTCCGGAGTCGAATCCCACAGAGAACTAAGCTTAGCTACAGTTGTTCACTATCACCAAGAATATAAGCTTGAACAATTCCTAACTTATAGATATTTAGATTCTTATGTTTAACTAATTAACTAACAAATTAATATAGTAAATTAACACTAAAGATACTACGGTTTGGAGAGAAGATTAAGGAGGTCTAGAGTTATGATTTCCCCAATTATCGGAATCCTTCCCACTATGTCTTCAATAATTTCGCCTAAGTATTCTCTATCGATCATGAGCGCACTGCGTGTTGTAATTCTCTCCGAGTAAATACCACAATTTACTAGACATATTATCCCAAGTTACGCTAGCTGGTATTAAGTACAACTCACTTAGATCTCACCCAAGGTTTCGTTATCCCTAATCCCACCTTTAAACCCCTCGTTATTGATCCCTCATATACGTCGGGAGTGATGTTGTTCAACAACTACCTAAATATGCACTCTCTCCCAAGTAATACATACTAAATAGGCAAAGCTAATTGAGATCTCTTCAACCAACCACAATATAAATGTATTTGAACAAGTAGAGAAATCCAACGGCTCAATTACATAAAAACATAACAAGAATTTATCCTACAAAAGGTTCCATCAAAACCCTAGATAATAAATTAGCTATTCATAATAGTATGTAAAAATACAATACTAAAAGTCATAACCAACAATGAAAAATAGGAAGAGGAAGGAAAAACTCGTAGAAGAATTCCCCGCCTTGCTCATATTGTGTCTCTGCCTCCTTAGGTCGAATCTGTGTCAAAAGTGTGTCCAACCTCTCAAAATACCATTTTTACATGTATATATACCAAGTAGGGTTGGACCCAAACAATTATATCTTCTCCTACGCGAAAAAAGACAATTTTTCAGGTCTACACGATCGCGGTCCGGGCGCGGTATTTTTCCAGTGCACTGCCTCAGTCCGCGTCCAGGTCCGCGGTCGCGATTTCGACCGCGTTTCCCCCCTGTTCCGTTTGAAATTTTGGAAAACATAAAACATGAAAGTTGTATACCTTTGAGTTAGCTTTCCAACCATATATTATAGCCCAAACAGAATTCGGAGCAAAGAGTTATGTCTATTTTACTAGACAGTGCGCAATATGCCTACTCGAATCTTCGTTTGTTCTTAACTATCAAATTTGACCCCTGAGCACGATCCCGGCTTAATTCCTTGGGCTTTTACTCATACTTCAAAGCTCCAAATCACTTGAATTCATTCCATAACACCTATATAGCTCGGAATCACTCCTACAAGATATAAAACACACAATTAGTGCAAAGCACTAGCGATTAAAGCTCAAACTCAATTAAAGTACAAAAAATTAGAGTGTAGTAAGCGACTAAAATACGTAATTATAGCATATCATCAGTAGTCCCAGCTGGAATGAAATTCGCGGACTTAATCAACCAATCCACAATCACACAAATATCACCAAACTTCCTCGAAGTTTGTGGGAGCCCAACTACGAAGTCCATGGTGATATGCTCCCATTTCCACCCCAGAATCTCAAGCCTCTGAAGCAGTTGATCACGCCCAACTATGCCTTATAAAAAGGACTAAGTGGACGTTGCAAATATAATCTGAGTATTTAGCCCAAAGTCGAATCCCACAGGGAATTAACCTATCAATTACTTTTGTCAAACTCACTGAATTCTCCGTAATCAACTTCCAAGATATTTCGGATAACAATTGGTGATGTTTCTACTAACTATAACTGAATGAAATTAAGTAAACTAAAAGCTAACTATGGCAGAGTTGTAAACAAATAAGAGAATGATCTAAGGTTGTTATTTCCCCTATTGATGGAATCCCTTCCTGTTATGTTTCATATAGTTTTGCCTAATCGTCTCTATTGATCATGAACACTCTATTTACCGTAAATCTCTCTCGAGTAATTACGACAATTTACTAGACGCACTCTCCCGAGTTACACTAGCTGACTTTTATTACAGCTCACTTAAATCGCACCCAAGGTTTCGTTAGCCCTAATCCCACCTTTAAACCCTCGGTTATTGATCCCTCATATACTTTGGGAGTGGTATTGTTCAACAATTACCTAAATATGCACTCTCTCCCGAGTAATACATACTAAATAGGCACAACTAATTGAGGTCCCTTTAATCAACCACAACAAGAACCTAGTTGAACAAATAGAGATCAAATTGGGCAAACTATATTAACACAACAAGAAGTTCATCCTTCAACAGGTTCCATCAAAACCATAGACTAACTAATTTAACTACTCATAATTGTGCTCATAATAACAACAACAAAATTCATCTTGAATGATAAAAACAAAAGAAAGAAAGGTAGAACTCGAAGCCGAATTATCCTCCTTGCCTCTTGCCTCTCTTTTCCTTGAACAAGACCTTTAAACCTTGATATCCTCTCTTTTGGGCGAACTGTACCTTCTATAGGTTAAGTGGAATTGCCCCCAAGCTTCCAAATTTACCCCTGAAATTTCTGCATGCTCAACGGGACTAGCGCGACCGCGCTAATGGCAATGTACACTGTCCCGTTTCTGCTGGACTAGCGCGGGCGCGCTAATGGCACTTGATTCTGCCTGCTGCTTCTGGACTAGCACGGTCGCTCTAAGACCACGTAGTGGGCCGCGCTAATCGACGTTCACACTGCCCATCTTTGTTTGCTCTAGCGTGTCGCGCTAGTGGCCGCGCTTGGCCCACGCTAGAGTGGCTCAACTATTTTCCTCTTTTTCTCTTCTGTCTTTCACACGCATTCAACTTCGAGGGCCCTTTATTGCTTTAATTTAGCTCCAAACACCGTCCTAGGTCCTCACAAGCACGACTTGCTCCTGCAAAACATAAAATTCACAATTAGAGCCATTTTATCGTCATTTAACCTTCCTAGAACAGTGAAGCATAGTAAAGTTGGGGTATAAATAGTCGCCAAACTACATGAATCTAGCCTATTATCAACACCCCACACTTAAATCATTGCTAGTCCTCGAGCAATCCACCATACTCTACAAAGGTTCCTTCACTAAGTTTCCTTAACGTGTCACACCAAGAACATATCACAAGAGTTGCGTCTAGTAGCATAACATCTATTCCTCAAGAGTCGACTCTCACGTGCCATGCAATATTCATACTAACTCAATTTACTCTATACAGAGGTCAAGACTTACCTTTTCGTCATGAATCAAGTGCCCTCACATCACACAAGAGAGTAGTTCCACAAGTAATAACATTATGAACAATTAGGAACTCAGATAGACAAAATTCACTCACTCTCAGAAAGAACATTTGTATGCCACAAAGATGCACCATAGGCTTGCCCGTAGTGTACTACTGTATTAATCGAGCCCACTCAGTCTAAGATCAATTATGACTTCATTTGGTTGTAATGTAGGCTAAGGGACGGGTAGGATATATTTAGATATAGTGAGTAACCTCCCTAAGCACTTTTAATACAATTACTTTCGCATTCAAACCCATACTTATGTCAAACCAGACATTCCACCACACTTCTATTTATACTACCCCAAATTCCTTTAGGTGCAATTGTATCAAATCACCACTTATCAAGGACTACATTTATTTATTTTCTTTTCTCTTTTTTTTCAAGTGGCGCTTATTTTTCATTTTTTTCAAAACACTGCACATTTTTCCTTATTTCATTGGCTCCACTTAAAACCAAACCAACCACCCTACACTTTAACTTTTACATACTTCCTAACAATTCAAGTGATCATGGGAGGAAAAAGGGTTCAAACAGTTGGGTAAGGTTTGTAATGTGGTTGTCAAAGAAACAAGCTTATAGGCTCAACGGGGTTAACTGCGATAGATCACATTTAGGTGGGTATTCTTTATTTATTTGGCTTAACAAAGAAATGTCTATATCACTTCTAAGACTGAATAAAGCTACTATTTCGCTTTGCAAACACACAGGCAAGTTCTAGGCATAAAATGCAGAGGATAAAATACAATACAACTCACACACACATGGCACATGACTCATCTCGTCGAGTACTCAAGTTAGTTACAAACATACAATTTAAGGCACTCAACAAGAATCAAAAACTGAGACTAAGCGTCACACTCTAGTGTCTACTGTGTTCAAGTGTAACAACGCTAAGGAATTATTTTTCTATCTCAGCTCATAGCCCATAAGTACCTACTAAAAACTAAAAACAAAATAAACAAAAACTAACTATACCCGGTTCAAGTAAAACCCTTGGAAAAAGAACCGCGGCCCAAACAAAAAACCAAGGGGGAGTTACTACACTACCTAAAACAGAAAATCTTTTTGGTATTTTCTTTAGACTTACTTCCCTCAAGAAAACTGTTTAGGAGATCCGTCGTCAGGAAGAATCCAACATATTTCTAGGTTTTTTTTTATGGTCGACTTAGACTCTCAAGAACCCCATCAAATGAGATCCGTCATCGGGACAAGTCGACTTACATAATTAAACTACTACCTCAAACCAAAAGAACAGAAGAAAACAAAACCCAAAAGAAAACAAAATAAAACATATAACAATTATGTTCCTAAATATATACACATACAATGAAGTATTCCCCCCACCCTACACTTAAAAGGAAGACATGTCCTCATGGCATTCAAAATAAATAAAAGTAAGGTAAAGGAACTTCCCTGAAGGATCAATCTTGGTCGGAGACCGTCCCCGGGTCCAGATGGAATGCACGACCTAGAACTCTTAGCCATCCCATAATTTTCTTTTCCGATTTAACATGCTGGGTGGTCACTGTGTCAACACGCATTCCTAAGTCAGCGACCGAGGTACGCAACCCTGTCAGCTCCTGTTCCATATTGTCTAACCTCTGACCCCGACTGACCCTAGACGGGCCTCCTACGTCGGCAACATGCTCATGAGCGGGCAGCTCCTCTCCCACTTCTACCTGCTCGTCCTCCTCCTCAGACTCATCCACCTAGTCAGCACCACCATCCGCCACACATAATCTAGTGGTAAGAGAGGGGAAGAAGAAGCCATACCTCTTAATTGGACAGCTAATAAACATCTCCTCGTGCATGAGCTTGGCCATGTCAAAGTCGTGGCCTGTCATGAAACACCAGATCAAACAGGCACGAGGAGCATTCACCTTCGAGGTGTTGTGGGACGGGATCATGCGGTTGTTGATCAGATATAGCCAACACTTTGCTTCAAATGTTAGTACCGACGAGTGGAACTTATCCCCGTATTTATACCACTTAACCTCCTTCCCAGGGGCACAGATAATTGGGAGGAACGTCCCCCACTGAGTGAAGGGTCTACCATACGCCTCATAGTCGTCGTCCATATCATCCACGAGACCTGGCAGCCGGTAGGCACTCCTAATGGCTTCCACTGAGGCGTTCAAAGGCCTCTTCCTCACGGTGACCACATCATTCCTGTGATCCAAAATGTTTGCATAAAATTCTCTCACCACCATCGTATTGGCCACATCTGTCTCTTCAAAGAACATATCCAACCGACGTCGTAGCAACTCATCGTACATCTTTGGACAGTCAAGCCGGAGGGACGTTGTATCCATGTCACATTCTGGTATTGGAACCTTTGATTCCTTCTCAGTAAACCGGTCCTGAGCCTTAGAGGATACGAACTTGTTTCTATCAAAAGGATGAGCATCAGTTGACGCTCGTGCTCTAGATGATTCCGCTTGTTTGCTAGATAAAGAACCAGTGGCTTTGCGCTTTCTGGGGGGGTGCCATTGTACCTACAATAAGGACCATCATTAGTGCAGTACAAAAGAAGTGACCTAACTGTGGTTACTCATACTTCACCCTTTCAATTGGTCACCATTATCATTGACACTCACTGTGGCATTTTAACAAACACTTGGTGGGCATCATTCACCGGAGCCCCCCAATTAACCATGTTGTAACCCAATTACCACCACAAGTTCCCCAAATTCACCCAACTAAGTAAGATATACAACTCCACAAATACCACCACCCACAAGTACTACTCATACACTACAAATTACTTCTAAGAAAAGAGAAGAAAAACCACTACCTAACAAGGAATTAAAAGAAACACTAACAAAAATGGCAAAGAGAAAACATACATGTGGTGTGAGAAGACTGTGGGAATTAAAGAAGTGTTTGTGGGGGGGGGGGGGGGGGAAATGAGAAATTAACTGGG
>ML259887.1:0-13028 GCA_005239495.1 Nicotiana undulata | reverse complement strand
GGGGGGGGGGGGGGGGGTGAAATTAGCAATGAACTTGGGAGGATGAGGGTTGAGAGTAAACCGGGGATGGAGAGAGGCGTGTGTTTTGGGTGGGAAGGGTAAGAGTTTTAGAGGAGAAATGGTATAGGAGGAATGGGAGAAGGGGGGTTAGGGTTGGGGGGATAAGAAACAAGGGACGAATTAAAATCAAAATAAAAAATAAAAAAATTTACACTTACGAAAACAAACCTGTCCAACGACCTCACTAGCACGGTCATAGTGTGGCCGCGCTAGATAGGCATATTGTTGGGCGATATGCGTGGCCACTAGCGCGCCTGCGCTAGTAATGTCGAGACGAGGCAGAATGCACTGTGATTTGCACGGCCACTAGCGCGCTTGCGCTAGTAATGTCGAGACGAGGCAGAATGCACTGTGATTTGCGCGGCCACTAGCGCGGCCGCGCTACCCCCAGGC
Source organism: Nicotiana undulata (assembly GCA_005239495.1). Classification (NCBI taxonomy): domain Eukaryota; kingdom Viridiplantae; phylum Streptophyta; class Magnoliopsida; order Solanales; family Solanaceae; genus Nicotiana; species Nicotiana undulata. The sequence goes on along the minus strand of ML259887.1, from coordinate 12,575 downwards.
CTAAAAAAATTTCACCTTTTTCTATTTTTTCCCTCAGTGTGGCTGGATTCCTCCATCGCCTAAGCACACCTGCATGTGTTTGTAGTTACAACAATTCAACTATTATTCAACTACACTAAAAACACTACACGTTGGGTTGCCTCCCAACCAGCACCTTAGTTAATGTCGTGGCACGACAATTACAACAAGTCAATGGGTTGCCTCGCAGCGCCTCATTTAACGTCGCGGCACGACGAAGATGAGCGCATTTAAGGCTCGCTCGACCTCTGAGGTTCAGTCAGATGTATCGCGGACATTTCCTTGGTTTCATCCATGCACACATACGGTTTCAATCTGTGCCCATTAACTCTGAATATGTGGGAATCTTTTTCTGAAGCAATCTCTATTGCACCTTAAGGGAGAACTTCGACCACGCGAAATGGCCCAGACCATCGTGACTTGAGTTTACCTGAAAATATCCTTAATCTTGAATTATACAGCAACACCATATATCCGGGTTTGAAGTTTCGCTCAACGATGTTCTTATCGTGCAACCTCTTCATTCTTTCCTAGTACAACCTCGTGCTCTCGAAAGCAAGACATCGGAACTCATCTAGCTCATGCAATTCTGTGACTCTATTTGGTCCGCAGCCTCAAGGTCCAGATGTAGTTGTTTCAATGCCCACCAGGCTCTATGTTCTAGTTCCACTATCAAGTGATAGGCCTTCCCGAACACCAACTTGTACGGTGGCATACCAATTGGTGTTTTGAAAGTGGTTTTGTTGGCCCAGAGTGCATCATCTAGCTTTTTCGCCCAATTAGTTCGTGTGGCGTTCACAGTCTTAGTCAACACACTCTTGATTTCTCTATTCGACATTTCAACTTGTCCACTGGCCTGAGGATGGTAAGGGGTTGCAACCTTGTGGCGCACATCGTACTTTGCTAGCAATTTCTCGAAGGCACGATTGCAGAAGTGAGTGTCTCTGTCACCGATAAAGGCTCTCGGGATCCCAAAATGGGTGAATATATTCCTCTTCAAAAACCCTACCACCACCCTTGCATCATTGGTGGGGAGAGCTGCAGCTTCTACCCATTTGGACACATAATCTACAACAACAAGTATGTACTTATTGCCATATGAGCTGACGAAGGGGCCCATGAAGTCTATCCCCCATACATCGAACACTTCAACCTCTTGAAGTGGGTTCATGGGCATCTCATGGCGCTGAGTGATGTTCCCGGTTCGCTGACATTCATTACATCCCTTCACCCATTGATGTGCATCCTTAAACACGGTTGGCTAGTAGAACCCCGCTTCTAGAACTTTTGTTGCCGTCCTACTCCTCCAAAATGCCTGCCATATGCTGATGTGTGACATGCCTACAAAACAGAAGATTGTTCTATCTAGTGGACGCACCTCCGGATCATATTGTCAATACAGATTCTAAGCAGATAAGGTTCATCCCAGTAGTACATGCGGCAGTCACGGTAAAACTTTTTCTTTTGCACAGAGGAAAGTTCATAGGGAACTATACCACTTGCCATGTAATTTGCAATATCTGCATACCATGGCACTTCCTCAAGGCTTGTGGCAAATAGTTGCTCGTCTGGAAAGATTTCCAGAATATCCTCTACCTCAACTACATTTTCATCTCCTTCAAGTCGCGATAGATGATCCGTGACTTGGTTCTCCGTGCCCTTATGGTCACGAATCTCCAGGTCGAACTCTTGCAGAAGCAGCACCCAACGAATCAGGCGTGGTTTGGACTTCTTCTTGTAAACCAGGTACCTGATAGAAGCATGATCAGTATATACGATTACCTTGGATCCAATCAGGTATGATCTGAACTTGTCGAATGCGAACACCACAGCTAGCATCTCCTTTTTAGTTACAGTGTAGTTCAGCTGGGCTCCACTCAATGTCCTACTTGCTAGTAAATTGGGTGCATTATCTTGTCTTTCCGCTATCCTAGCACTGCTCCCACTGCATAGTCATTGGCGACACACATGAGCTCGAATGGTTGCTCCCAGTCGGGGGCAACAATGATGGGTGCTGTGACTAGCCTCTTTTTCAACTCCTCGAATGCTACCCTTCAGTCATCAGAAAACAAGAAAGGGTGATCTTTTTCTAACAACTTACACAGAGGGTTGGCAATTTTTGAAAAGTCTTTGATGAATCTCCGGTAGAAACCGGCATGCCCGAGGAAGCTCCTGATTGCTTTGACTGATGTAGGAGGTGGAAGCTTTGTTATAACATCAACTTTATCCCGATCCACCTCGATTCCCTTGCTTGATACCAGGTGTCCCAAGAATATACCCTCTTGTACCATGAAATGGCACTTTTCCCAATTAAGTACAAGGTTAGTCTCGATACACCTCTTCAACACTCGGGTCAGATTTGCAAGGCACTCATCAGATGAGTTTCCCACCACTGAGAAATCATCCATGAACACCTCTATTATATCTTCGACCATGTCAGTGAATATGGCCAGCATGCACCTTTGGAATGTGGCAGGTGCATTGCATAGCCCAAAGGACGTCCTCCGGAAGGCAAAAATCCCATATAGACATGTGAACGAGGTCTTCTCTCTGTCCTCTGGTGCAATGGAGATTTGGTTGTATCCTGAGTACCCATCCAGAAAACATAAATGAGACCTCTCTGCGAGTCTGTCAAGCATCTGATCAATGAAGGGAAGTGGGAAGTGGTCTTTCCGGGTGGCCAAATTGTTACATCCCGTACTTTAATATTAGGATAAGTCGTAGTAATCTATATGAGGTATAAGGGATTAAGACCCCGAAAGTTTAACAACCTTAATTACCGTTAGATATTACATTGGTGTGGTATTTTCTTTTAAGTAAAGTATTTAAGTAAAAGTTTTATAAGTATAATTTTGGATAGTTACCATTTTACTATTTTTGGATGTGATAAATTATACACATAAAATAAGAAAGTTTATGAGATCTTCTTTATTGTAAAGATAAAAATTATTTTCTCACAAGAAAAGAAGGTTATCTTTTTACCATTTTGAGAATTAAGCATACGAAAATTGGTACTATTTATATGAGACTAGGAAAGTTAGAAGTTGAAAAAGATATATGTATTTTTACATGGATATTTTAATGAAATAATAATATGTGGGTACAATTATTAATAATGTGTTATTATGTTTAGTGTGTATAGTTATTAAAATAATATTAGTAGTTACGAATGTTTATTGATAATTAAGATCCAATATTATGTATGTATCGTATGTTGATTAGTATTTGTGAGTTAAGTATTTTTATGACAGAGAGGTTAATTTTTAGTGATATGTATAACAAACAAGTATAAATTGCATATTAATTACAATGTTAGTGAACTACCAACTAACAAAATGTGGTTGTTTGTTCTTGTGAGTATATGTTTAATTAATAATGTAATTTTTATGTAGTGATATATGAAAGCATAATAAGTTAAAGATATTATAATATTGACAATATATATACACTGGATTAAAATATTATTTTAATAGTTAGATGATTATTAGTAAGATAAACATCACGTGAATGTGAGTGTCGAAGTGTGTACATTTAATAAAAAATGAAGTATAATTTTGATGTATTCTGTAAAAAGTATAGGCGGAGCAATTTGAAACACACTACTACATAAAGAATACACCAAAAAGTAAGTTTGTGAATGTAGTGTAGTGATGATAGTTTTTAAATTGATTACATAAATTATTATTATCAGTGTTAGTATGTGACAGGAGATAATAGTGTGTACTGATTACTAATGACTTGACATTATGTGTAAATTTTGCATAACCAACAGTATCAATGTTTATAATGATTGTTAATAATGTGTGAATTTATTTTACAGGGTACCACATGACCATAATAGTATGGTGTATAAAATGCATTAAAAATAAGTAGAATTTTAAGTAATTTGAGACAAACCTTAATATGTGGATAATTGATTAATTATTGGTTAATGTAAAAATTAACTAGTTAATGAAACTTAGGGGATAATTAATTAACCATCTTGGATAAGACCAAGAGGCAAAAATGTGGCATCCTCTCCTTTAACATTTAAATGACTCTTAAAGTCATAGGAAAAGTAGCTAATTATTGAGTCATATATTCATTTGAATGTAAGTTCCCTTTCTCTACTCTTGTTATATTATTTATCAACTTCTGAAACAAAATTGTCGTAGGAATAAGCACACACACTATGAGAATAAGGAATAATTAAGATGAGAATTTTATCAAAACATAGTGTCGAGATTCATGAGTTCCTTTACATGGAAAGGTAATTCCTAATGCTAAAAACGGCGGGGTGAGAGATAGCATAGATTGGATTGAAGAATTTTGATATGATGAAGAAATGGTGGACTAGGGTTAAGAAAACTAGAAAAATGGAGTGAATGAGTGTTATTGTTGAGTTGTTTTATTAAATTATTGATGAGATGGGCTGACCCAAAGTAAGAAGCATTAGTGGTTGATGATCAATCTGGTAAGTGGTAATCCTACCCATGACAGAATGTTTAATCCCTTCAATAGCCATGTGATTTGAGTTGAGAATCTATGAGACTAACTTTAGAGCTATTTTGCAGTATGGTCAAGAATATGCTAGTATGATGCATACAAAGTATTTTATGACTTGTTTTTGTGTGCGAGAAGGATTCCATTATTCTTGCTATTATTCACTTTGATGTGGAATTAGGTAGATTAATGGAGGAAGTCGGCGATGGTGATTATATGGGTTTTAGAGTGGGAGATTAGCTTAAGAGAGGGTTACATTATATCTCACTTGTCCTTTGGTTTTTGTGAATTATGATGGACAAATTCATTATTCTTTGAGAACATGTTTTTTTTATATACAGAGCGATTTGGGGTTTACACAGTAGTATGAGCAAATTCAAACTGATTTCACTGGGGAAATATATAGGTCATTAATTATTTGGCGGGGATATTTAGATGTAGGTGATTACATTAGCCATGATGTATATGTATATGTCTCCTAGGAGAAAGTTTGACAGTAGAATTATGACAGTTGCGATCCAGAACTCGAAGGAGGGTCTCATACTTAGAGGGATTGTCAAGAGAATCGGTACAGGTACGTTAAGACTATCCATTCTTTATTTTTGGTATGATCCAAATAATACAAATGAACGAGCTTTCAAAGATACTCTACTCTTTGAAGTTAGCAGTACTTACATTGTTTCCCTTCTTATGCAACAATTGATGTTGAAGTTGCTTCTCTTATTCTCATGTTATCAATGTTGTTGGTACTTCCTGATTCTTATAAGATTCTTGATGAAGAGTTAATCCTAATAGCATGTACGTAGAATATCGACCTTACGTCACTCCAAAAGATTCAGATAATGATTCCAATGAGTCCTGCATGCATTATATATATATATATACATGTATCTATTTTACTCTACCAAGCCGTGCTATAGTCAGCCGGGTATGGCACCTATTGTGCAACCACTGATCAGTTGGGTTTACCGAGTCCTCTTTGAGGCTGGGTATGATATGATGATGATGATGATGCCCATAGAGGCGAATGTTCTATGATGATGATGATGCCCACAGAGGCGGATGTTTTAAAAGATTATGTGTATATATGTATCATGCATTTCATGTTATTGTTCTTAGAAGCACTCAGATGCTACAGGTTGTATCTCCTACATCTCTCTACACATTACTGTTCTTATTTATGCTTTTCTGCCTTACATACTCAGTACTTTATTCGTACTGACGTCCCTTTTGCTTGGGGACGCTGCGTTTCATGCCCGCAGGTTCCGATAGACTGGTTGACAGTCATCCTAGTAGGCTATCAGCTCAGCGGAAGGTGTTGATGCACTCCACTTGCTCCGGAGTTGCCTATTTGGTTAGTATAGTTGGGACATGCATTGACTGGTAGGGTGGGGCCCTGTCCCGACCTTTTTGATATTTATGTACTCATAGAGGCTTTGTAGACAGAGGTTCAGTTTTGTACAGTATGTCAGAGGCCTTGACGGCCCATATGTATTCATGTTTTAAGAACAATAGTTTATTGATACAGTGTTGCCCACATATAGTAAAACATTACGAGTCATGGCCATGTTGGCCCATGATAGTTACAAAGAAAAAAAAAGTTACTGAGTTGTTCGCTCGGGCCATTTTGGCACCGGGTGCCAGCCACACCTCCCTAGGTTCGGAGCGTGACAAAGTGGTATCAGAGCGGGTCGTGTCCTAGGAAGTCTACAAAGGCGTGCCTAGTAGAGTCTCACTTATGGGTGTGTTGCGCGCCACATTTATAAATGAGAGGCTATATGGAATTTAGGAAATGTTACCCTTCTTTTGTCTCCAGATCGTGCCATAGAGCTGAGTCGCAAGAAGTCAATATGAAGTTGTCGCGAGATTTTGTATGCACCAGAGGTGCATGTATCACATCAGAGCTTTAAGGTGTGATGTGGGAGGGAGTAACAAATAAGGTTAATTTTTAGAACATGGAAGTTTATAATTGAAGGGGCCTACAAACCTTTTTTTTGGCATGTTTAAACAAATACTAGTACCTAGGTAATATAATAAGATCAAACGAGGAAACAAAAAGCATGGTGTAGAATCATTTACCAGATGATTAATGATTGTCGGTATGACTTCTGTAGGGTTAGGAGGATAATGTCCGTATGAATTTGAGGCACCAACCTGTAAACTCATATAAGAGGCAAGATTAAAAAGCAAGTAAGGTAGAGATGAAGAAGATACGATATACTCAAGTACAACAAGTTGGGGGTAATCCAGACTTCAGATAGAGGTTGGGTTAATTTACAGAAGAGACCCTAAGGAAAACTTCGTAAATCTCTAAGAGTTAACATTCGGGGACGAATGTTCTAAAGGGGGGAAGATTGTTACATCCCGTACTTTAATATTAGGATAAGTCGTAGTAATCTATATGAGGTATAAGGGATTAAGACCCCGAAAGTTTAACAACCTTAATTACCGTTAGATATTACATTGGTGTGGTATTTTCTTTTAAGTAAAGTATTTTAGTAAAAGTTTTATAAGTATAATTTTGGATAGTTACCATTTTACTATTTTTGGATGTGATAAATTATACACATAAAATAAGAAAGTTTATGAGATTTTATTTATTGTAAAGATAAAAATTATTTTCTCACAAGAAAAGAAGGTTATCTTTTTACCATTTTGAGAATTAAGCATACGAAAATTGGTACTATTTATATGAGACTAGGAAAGTTAGAAGTTGAAAAAGATATATGTATTTTTACATGGATATTTTAATGAAATAATAATGTGTGGGTACATTACTGTTCTTATTTATGCTTTTTTGCCTTACATACTCAGTACTTTATTCGTACTGACGTCCCTTTTGCTTGGGGACGCTGCATTTCATGCCCGCAGGTTCCGATAGACTAGTTGACAGTCCTCCTAGTAGGCTATCAGCTCAGCGGAAGGTGTTGCTGCACTCCACTTGCTCCGGAGTTGCCTATTTGGTTAGTATAGTTGGGACATGCATTGAATGGTATGGCGGGGCCCTGTCCCGACCTTTTTGATGTTTATGTACTCTTAGAGGCTTTGTAGACAGAGGTTCAGTTTTGTACAGTATGTCAGAGGCCTTGACGGCCCATATATATTCATGTTTTAAGAACAATAGTTTATTGATACAATGTTGCACACATATAGTAAAACATTACGAGTCGTGGCCATGTTGGCCCATGATAGTTACAAACAAAAAAAAGTTACTGAGTGGTTCGCTCGGGCCAGTTTGACACCGGGTGCCAGCCACGCCTCCCCAGGTTCAGAGCGTGACACAGATTTAATATCCTATAGTCCATGCAAATTCTCTAGCTTGTGACAGCTCTTGTAGAAATCAGCTCATTGTTATCATTTTTCACCACCATCATACCACCCTTCTTAGGAACACATTGCACCGGGCTAACCCAGTTGCTGTATGAGATGGGGTAAATGATTTCCGCATCTAACCCCTTAATAATCTCCTTCTTTACCACTTCCTTCATATTGGGGGTCAGCCTTCCTTGGTGTTCCCTAGAAGTTTTGTGCCCCTCTTCAAGTAGAATTTTGTGCATACAATATGCCGGGTTGATCCCCTTAATGTCTTCCATAGTCCACCCAATGGTAGTCTTACACTCCGTGAGTACCTGCAAAAGTTGTTGTGCTTGCACATCTAACAAACTAGATAAGATAATAAAAGGTAATGTGGAGTTAGATCCTAGGAACGCATACCTGATTGGGCGGATAATGGCTTCAACTCTAGCTTTGGTGGTTCTTCTATAGAGGGCTTTGCTGAAAGAGTTTCCCTTTTCTCTAAGTGCAAGGGCTCAATTTCGAGTGGTCTCTTCCAAAAACCTTTGCCCTCAAGAGCCAGCACCCAATCCGCCAATTCTTCCCCATTCACCTCATCTAAATTCATCAGACATGCAACAAGAGGATCCTCAATAGTCAAGATCTCGTCATCCTCTTCCAGGATTACATCCACGACATCAATTAGAGAACTTGGCGAATTCACTTGGTCGCCTCATAGATTTATGCACGTTGAATGTTATTTCCTCATCGTTCAACCTCATCTTGAGTTCCCCAGTTTCACAATCAATGAGAGCTCTCCCCGTGGACAAGAATGGCCTTCCTAAAATTATGGGAATTTCTTCATCCACTCTACAATCCAGAATCGCAAAATCTGCAGGGAACACAAATTTCCCCACCTACACCAACACGTCATCCAGGATACGTGAAGGCCTTTTCACGGTTCTGTCATCCAGCTGCAACAACATAGATGTCGGTCTAGCTCTTCCAATCCCCAACCTCTTATAGATAACCAGTGGAATAAGATTAATGTTGACCCCCAAATCACATAGTGCCTCGGCAAAGGAAAAGTTACCAATAGTGCAGGGAATTGTGAAACTCCCTGGATCAGACAACTTCTCAGCAATTGGTCTAGTCACAACAACACTGCATGTGTGAGTTAGAGTCATTGTGGCCAAGTCTTGGAAGTCGAATTTCTGGGACATCAAGTCCTTCATCATTTTTTCATAACCAGGCATCTCCTTCAAAGCATCAATAAAAGGAATATTTACCTGAATTTGTTTCAACATCTTCAAGAATTTCTTGTACTGCTCATCTTTTTGGTACTTGGCCAGCCTCTGGGGGAATGGTGCTGGAGGTCTCTTCTTCTCAGTGATTTGAGCTTTCTCTTTGTCAGACACTACCTCTATTTCCGGTTCCTGGGCTGTCTTAGCTTCTTTCTCAGCCTCGATCTATGTGTTGGTGTCTTCCTAGGCAGGTTGCACTATCACCTCGGTCAGTTTTGCTGAATCATCTATTTCAATGGGCACTGGTACAAGTGTCTCAGCCTGTCTGCTTTCTCGAGCCCTTTCTTGCTCCAAGTCTAAGTCTCTACCATTGCGTAGACTCACTGCCATCAGTTGCTTTGGGCCCTGATCTTTTGGATTTGCCTGAGTGTCTGCAGGCAATGTCCTATGAGGACGATTATTCAAAGACATCGAGATCTTGCCCATTTGCACTTCAATATTCTTTATGGCTGACTCATGTGCATCTACTCTTTCACTCATTTTCGTAGTTGACCCGGTAACCTGCTGCATCATTGCCTCGAGTCTAGCAAACCCATCTTCATGTCTCCCACCATGTTGTGGCTGAGGAGGATGATAAGCCTGCTGTTGATTCTGATTGTTGTACCCTTGTGGCCTTTGGTCGGGCGCCACATTACCGTGAGGTCGCATGGCTCCCATATTTCCATTATTGTGTTGCGGTTGGACTGGCATGTATGGCTGATTCTGCTGGCCCCAATTACCATATATTCGTCGATTAATATTTGGTAAGTGGGGGGACTATCTGTATTGATAAAAAAGAGTCTCACACGTAAGCAAGTCCTTAACAACTCAGCCAGCTACGTGGACCAAGGAAAGCACTACAGATGGACATAATTTTATAAGAAAGTACGAGATAAAGAGGCACGATCAATAAACTCACGAGTGCATCAGCCACGGGAAGCCAACTAAAGAGGAAGAGACACGGTCATAATGAACCCAGATAAAGCTGCAGACAGATTTGAGAATCAACAGTTAATGACTTATACGTTACGTAACTCCTATACAACAGTTACGGTTATCCTTTGATGATCTTTTATAACGCCTCATTAATGTAATAATTAGCCATTAATGAGCAATCATTACAGGAACCAAAACGTTATACTAGGAAATCCCTATATAAAAGGGAAGAAATGTAACCCATGGGAGAGGCTGGATTCTCGAATACAATCGACTTTATTTTTCGCATACTACAATATTGTTCATTATTCAATTTTCCTTTATTTATCATATTACTTTCGTGATTATCAATAGCCCGAGTTCATCCTAAATAGCTTTGGTCAAGGAATCTAATTCTTTGGTTAAACAAATTGGTTCCGTTGCCGGGACACCGATAATTATAGTTTATTTTCCAATTGATATCCTTTAAACTGTGTCGAATTCCAAAACCAACAACAACAATAATGACGACAACAACCAGAATGAAAATGGAACCCCGGTTCCAACTCCTCGAGGAACCCCACGAGGTTCAAGGGAGTCATCCCCGGAAATATCCGATAATCATCATAACAATAATGAACAAACGATAGAGCAGGATCGAATAAAGCAAATGATTGCTGAATATGTGGGGCAAGCTTTGCAAGAGGATTACCACAAGCACCACCAACACCATTAACACCCCCTCCAAATAATACAATCATCGCGGAAAATCCTTAATCTGGGTTAATCAATTCAGCCAGGGATGACACCCCAAATGAATCTCTTGAAGCAAGACCATGTATGACTAATAACTCTGAGTTACAAAATTTATTGCTAACCATGCAAAAACAAATGAAAGAACAGAATGATCGCATCGAGCAAATTTCTGGAGTATCGCCGATTATCAAAGGCATCGACGTTGATAGATATTCTCAACAGCCCTGGAAGCCAAGTGCAGCGCCCTTGCCTATACCCAAGAAGTTCAAAATGCCTAATGTTCCTAAATATGATGGAACAACTGACCCACGTGATCATGTGACTGCTTTCACTACTGGAGTAAAAGGCAATGATTTAAAATAACAAGAGATTGAATCAGTCCTTATCAAGAAATTTGGGGAAACACTTACAAAAGGAGCCTTAACATGGTATTCTCTTCTTCCTAAAAATTCTATTGATTCTTTTGCTGAGCTTGCAGATTCATTTATAAAAGCACACTCTGGTGCACAAAAAGTTGAGAAAAGAATGGAAGACATATTCAAGATAAAGCAAGGAGACACAAAGTTACTCCGTGAGTTTGTAGACAGGTTTCAACGAGAAAGAATGCAATTACCGAGGGTGCCTGATAATTGGGCAGCCATGGCATTTGCAAGCAACTTAAACGATAAAACCTCAGAAGCCACGAGACGGCTCAAGGAAAATCTAAGAGAATTTCCATCTAGGACGTGGAACGATGTATACAACAGGTATAGTACTAAACTCAGAATAGAAGAAGATATCATTGCTCGATCAAAAGAAGAGGAGTATTCCAGATCCATACGTCCAGATCCGGAGAAAAGATCAGGTAAAAACAGGTACGATCCTTACTTAGGACCCTCGGGACGAGACACGCGTCCCATGTTCGAAAATACTGGACCATCAGGAAGAGATATAGACTCATCCTCATCTAGATCCAGGAAAGATCGAGATGAAAGGTCCAGAGGTAATACCCGAATTGGGGACCATAACTTTAGCGTAAACACTACCAAACTTGTCTCAATACTGAGAAATATGGTTGACAAAGTCAAATGGCCCAAAGAGATGAGGTCAAATCTAAATAGGAGAAATCCATATCAACGGTGTGAATTCCATAATGATCATGGACACAGAACCGCATATTGTAGATTTTTACAAGGTGAAATAGAACATTTATTAAAACAGGGCTATTTAACAGAGTTGTTTAGTGATAAAGGTAAACAAGCATACATAAAGAACAAGCAGGAGCCTCCAAAGCCTCCCTCTCCAAAGAGAACTGTTAACGTGATACATGGAGGAGGGGAAATAAATGGAATAGTTTGTCAATTAGAGTCAACGATCACAAATACCCATGGAAAGCGAGTTCGAAAAGATCCAAATTGTCACGACCCAAAATCGGTCCAGGTCGTGATGGCACCTAACGACGAGATTAGGCAAGCCAACGAACAACAATAACAATAAAAATGCGGAATACAATAACAATATGGGGTAAGGCCGTAGAAATAAGCTGAGCCACAGCTAGGCCCAATATATACAACCCCAAATTACCAACATGACTACAACAAGTGTGTGTCAGGACTAGTGTCACAGTGTTAACAGGAGGCTACATAGATACAACAGCAGAAATACTTATACAAAATATACAAGCCGCAGTCTGGAACAAAAGAATGAGAAAAATGAAACTAGAAGGCTCCAGAGGTGCTGTCAAGATGACGCCAAGAAGACAGTTCACTGTATGGAGTGACATCGCGATCAGTATCTATCAGCAGGCGGACGAACAGACGAACCAGCCTCAATACATGCACAGTCAAGTGCAGAAAAAGAAAGAAAGTG
>MDKH01105538.1:0-28519 GCA_005239495.1 Nicotiana undulata | reverse complement strand
TATATGACAATCCCTAAAGGATTTAAATTGCTTAAAGCATATATAATTCTTGGTCCTGAAGTATCACATCATACGTGCAATTTGTGCACATATGTATCTTGCTATAACTATAAGCACGATAATGTGATAACGAGAATTTTTTCCTCCAAAGAGATATTGAAAAGGCTTTTCCACGACATTATATGAAGACATTATATATATACAAGAATGATGATTTCAAGGTGCAACAAATTCGTTCAAGTGATAATATGGCCGATTTGTTCACAAAATCTCTACCAACATCAACTTTCAAGAAGCTAATACACAAGATTGGGATGCGAAGGCTCAAGGTTGTGAATTGATGCTCTCATCATGGGGAGTTAATGCGCGTTGCACTCTTTTTCCCTTACAAGGTTTTGTCCCACTGGGTTTTCCTTGCAAGGTTTTTAACGAGGCAATCAAAAAGCGCATTTCTAAACATGTGTACTCTTTTTCCTTTTCTAGAATTTCTTTCCACTGGATTTTATTTTAGTTAAGGTTTTAACGAGACACATTATCTGTATAATAGACATTCAAGGGGGAGTGTTATAAATAGAATTCTATTAAGAGTGAATGTCTATTTTTTAGAAAGTTTTACTTTATGGCTAAGTAATTTTTCCCCTATAAATAAAAGGGTCTTATCCCAGTATAGATTATCCCAAAATTTAATAAAAAATTTCTATCTCTCTTTCTTTGCAATATTGTTCTTTTTCCTTTATTGTTTCATAACGAAAACGGTTTAAAAGAGGACATACCGTTAAACTTCATGAATTTTGGCCGTCTACGTATTTGGTAAAGAACTAAATAAACAATCAACTAAATACTTTGAGATTTCGGGAGAAAAAAAAAAAGAAAGATCTCTCATCCAACCACAATAAAAAGAAAAGTTAAAAATAAAAAACTTGTCGGTGGAGCATTTTCTTCTCCTTTTTATTTTATTTTATTTTATTTGTAGTAGTTACCAAAAATAGCATTTCTTTATTATATATTACGGAATTCAATAAAATAGTTGTACAAGCATGTTGTACCTTGCGCCTATGTAACAAATCCCTTTCATATCTTCTGTACGTCTCCGCCGCCGTTGAGAATTTCCCGGCGAAAGTATAGGCCTACAGCGCTTGTCCAACACGCGCCTTTGCTACACCAATATAAATATCAAATCACACTCAAAATTTCTCCTTTTATCTCATGGATTTCTTCAAATCTGTATTCACCGACGATCCAGAAGAACATTCCGATTCCGAAGACGCCCCTACTTATCCATCAAATTCTCAATCTCAACCCGAATCCCCAAACCCTAACCCTAATATTCCAGCCATATCAGACGCATGGATTTTCGGTTCGAGCTTGTTCAAAACCATAGCATCGAAATCGGAATCCGTGATGCAAAATTACCGCCGCGAGCTCGAAGAGTTCAGCTCCGGTTTGAAAAAGGAAACCGCTACTATCCGTGAAGTTGCTAGCCGTGCCGTTAAGGACTTGCCGGCTCGGCTTGAATCTGGCGCCGCTGTTGCACAGGAATCGCTCGAGTCGGTTGGTCAAGCGATCGACAATATAGGCTCCACTGTAACAGAGATCATTGCTCACGGTAAGGAATCGATCCTTGTTAATGATTCTGATAGCGAATTATCTGAAAATAGCACTAGTAGGAGTTTAGGGAGAACTTGTAGTTTAGAGCAAAATTTGAACTTGGATGCAAAACCTTATAGTAGAATTGATGCGACGATCCGAGCGGTTCAGTGTGATGTGAAAACGTATTGTGAAGAGCCAGAGGATTCGACTGATTATAACGAGTGGAAATTGGGATTTGTATTGGAGGAGAAGAGCGGGGAAATTGAGGGTTTGATTAAGGAAAATGGTGTAATTGATGAGATTTATAGTGAGGTTGTTCCGAATAGGATTGATCGGGAGATGTTCTGGAGCCGATACTTTTACAAGGTTTATAGAATAAGGAAAGCAGAAGAAGCAAGGGCAAGGCTCGTGAAGAGAGCGATCTCTGGTGAGGAAGAAGAGGAACTGAGTTGGGATGTTGAGGATGAAGATAATGAGGATACGGAAGGGAGCAGCCGTGTAGCAAGTGAAGATGTTTTGAAAGAAGAGATTCAGAAGAAAATGGATAGTTTAGAGGTTGAGGACGAGACAAGTAGATCCATAAGCGGAGAAGATGAGAAAGAAAAAGGTCTAGAGACGAAAAGTGATGATGGCGATGAGAAAGGAAGTTTGGTAGGAAGAGTAGATGATGCTGAATCGAGGGGTGATCGGGGGAGTTCAGAAGGTAAGAATGATAACAGTGATTTTTCAGTTATTTCTAGCCAATTATCTTCGCACGAGGGAGATGATCTTGGGTGGGATGAGATCGAAGATATTGGAAGTGGTGATGAGATAAAGGTCCCCGAGAGAATGAGCCCAAGTAAATCTGATTTGAGGAAGCGATTGACTGCTGCTGAGGAGGAGGAAGAGCTGTCATGGGATATTGAGGATGATGATGAAGCTGCTAAATCATGATCATGCTCCTTGTCCTCTGAATTGTTTATTTGCTCTCAGCTAGTATTATGGTTTACTTTCCAAGTGTGCATTGTAGTAAATAGCAGTGGTGGTTCTTTATGGCTTTATAAGAATAATGTATATATCATTTTTCATTTTTTTGAATTTAAGAAACTGTATCCGCCAACTGCTACTTTGGTTTATTCTCTCTGTTAACAGAAAGTTCATATTGTGCTTGGATCTACATCTGGAACCTCAATCTTTGGGAAGACACTTTTCCTATCTTTTTTCTCGATCACCTTCTTGAAATGGCATTTGCTGAATGTGATTTCAGATGTGAACTTGCAAGTGCCTTTTTGTTTTATTATAATGGGTGTGAACTTACAAGTGCCTTGATGCTTTTGAATCTCAAATTCTACCTACCATTGGTGCACTATAGAAATATATAGTTAAGACGTTTAGCTTACAACTTGTTTGGATGGTTGTTACACATTGTATCGTATCGTATTGTTTTCCCAGAACAATGTTTGTTTTGATTGTTTAGTTAAAATTGGTTGTATTGTATTGTTAATTTCATTGTTCCGGAATAATGAAAAGTTTCACTTTTTTAAACAACCGATTTGGTGTGGTGGGATCGTTTTCTATTTTTCTTTCTAATTATGCCCTAGCTTATTACTTTATAATTTTATTTTACCCTTTACCTTTTTTTATTTTAAATAATAACGAAGTCTCTTTCTCATATAATCCTATAATATAATTCTACGTCAAGTCCTATAACCTATATAAATTCTCAAAGACAACATCCCAAATATAACATGTATAATAACCTACATACATGAAAAACTCGTTTTGTTCTTCTGCCGCAACTCCATACTCTTCTTTTGTCTGAATGGAGTCTACTTAACATATTATTTTTTTAAATTTTATTATTATGATATAATTATGAGTATAGCGTACTTATTATTATTTTTAATATTATTAACTTGTTCAACTAATTTCGATTGAATTTGCATGAATTTAATTGCATAAATTATATATAAGACATAATTAGTGATAAATTAGTAAAAAGGGGTTTTCTTAAATAATTTTTATGTGTAATTCTTGATAAATTAAATATTTAAAACAATTGAGGGTGTTTTAGTAAACTTATCAGTTACAGTACAGTACGATACGGTCCAACCAAACAGCAAAATGTTATAACAATACAATCCATTCAAACATTGTATTCATAAAACGATACGATACAATATAGTACAATACGATACATTATAAAACGATGTGAAACAATGATCCAAACAAATGCCAGTGCTCATAACAATATTCGCCTACAGTTATGATATTTTATTTTGGATCTGTACCTTTCCCCTGGATTTGCATCAGTATCGGGATCCTTTATTAACTGCCCTAGGGCAATTCCTTTATTGTGAAGGCCAATTTATGTGAATGGTTTGTTTGATATTTAGCTGCTAACATAGTTACTAAGTACAACTTTCTTGAGTTGTGCTTCTGCCTTTTCCTTCTACTTTTACGTGAAATGATGCCTTGTCATTATGGTGTTCGGTGATGCAAAAATTTGGTGGAAGTACTCTACGGTTGAGCTTTTCCTTAGTTATCGTAAGCTAAACTATATCAGTAAGAAAACAGATCGGTTAGCAACTCGGCATTGACCTCCTCACAGTAGTTATCTTCCCCTTTGGCTTAAAGAAAACTGAGCTCTAATGTTATAATTAGATGCCATCGTTGATGTGGAAATATCCGTGCTCTAGATGCAATGGCAATTGTATTAATTTTGCATGTGATGTTTTATCATATTCCCTTCTAGGCTGAATTGCTAGCGAGTTCCTGCAATCTAGCCACATACAAGTTGTATCATATAACGTTGCACACTTTGGGGGTAAGAAATATAACAACTGACAAGTGGATCTACCTCTAAATAGCATTGTACTATTTTCTTGGTTTTTTCCCCAACCCGTATGGTTACCCCGCTACCCCCTAAAGATGAAGGCTTAACCAGATTACCTGAGCATCAACTGAAGAGCTTCAGTCATTGTGTAAGAAGAGACTGATCCTCAAGTAACCTGACACTGCTATGCTCACACGTTTAAAGGGGGTACAATGCAAGACGGATTTATAAGGATAACTACATCCTACAATCTGAAAATTTGGACATTCAGCACCTCCATATCTACTTTATAGTAGGCGTAGAAACCTTCCCCATACTCGGTTAAAAAATATACTGATATGTTTGCGCTCTGGAAGGCCAACCAGAAATTGTGCAACATCAATGATACTTTATTTTGAAATTTCGGAAATTGTACTTGACACCATCCAAACATTGGAAACTTTAACACTACTTACAAGTAATATACGCGTAGAGAGACACACGATCTATCTGCATAATTCTTAAACAAAGCAAAGCAAAATTCTTAAAATTGTTAAAAACAAATGCGCATCAGGTGTGACACTTCCTGCACCTAGTTGTCTCCCTGCCTCAGAATCCGCAGAATGGTTAAGAACAGGTTCAGAATATCCAGATACAGAGTGACGGATGCCCAGATGTACTCATCATATGTGAACCTCTTAATCAGGTTGTCTGTGTCATATACAATGTATCCACAGAAAATTATAGCACTGACTGCACCGATAAGAGCATTAGTTGTGGATCCTAGAGGGAAGAACATCTGCATATGGGCAACGTATCATAAGTCAGAGCTGCAAATAGGTCATATAAAAAGTACTACTATTATCTCATATTGGTTTCCAGGCTAAGGAGCAGAAGGAAAAGGTAACCCACCTGCATGAATCCAGTCAGGATAAGTACAATGAGGCTAGTAAACAGTATTGGACCCAGATAGCTGAAGTCCTTGCCCTTCCTAGAAGCCCAGAATGTGTATCCAGTCAGAGCTGAAACTACAGCTGATGTCAAGACCAAAGCTTCAAGGACAATTTTTCCTGTAATTTCAGAGCAGAGTATGAGCAAATCATCCAAGATGTGTATGAAGAAGGCCAAACAAATGCCAAAAAAGAAAGCTTCATAGAGTAGAGAAACTACTCACCATCAGTATTAGCGCAGCTTACACCAACCGTGAGACTCAAAGAAGCAGTGAAGAGGCCAAGGAAAACAAAATTCAAAGGATGCTTTTGCTGATATACATGCAAGGGCCACAGCACTGCACAGATACAAAGTATCACTGGTCTAGCCTCTAGAAAGGGGAAGGGAAGTGCAGACAGGTATCAACTTTTGGAAAATTTGTTATGCGTGAGATCCAGAAGCATCAGTTTGCACATCAAGTACAAAATGCGAAGAAACCAAACAGGGTTGTCTCCACTATTAACACCAAACTAACCACTGTAACCTCAAGTTTCCTCCCTTTTCTCAGCTAATTAAGCTCTATTTAGCAACAACACATAGTCGAAGACAGTTCTGAAAGGAGAAACAAATGGATGCACTATCTGTGCAAACAGATATACTGGAGCAGATAAAAACAGCAATGGAATTACTTGCAAAACTGAAATTCACACCGGCCAGCAATCACAAAACAAAGTACAGGAAGAAATCTCAAACCTTCAGGTTGCATCATTGACTGGATACCATAAGGAAGAAGAGTAATCTAAGTGACTAAGGGGACCAATTCGGAAAACAGATATCAACAGTTATATGCCAATTATACACGTACAAATAAAAACCTGGTAGATCGCAACTCTTTACATAAGCATAAAGAAATGAGATGAAATTTTTGATCAAAATAAAATGTACACAAACAATCACTGATATGTTGCATTTGACAGGACAACCCATAACCCGTGAAGAGAATTCTTTAAAGTCACTATTCAGAAATCGGAGGGATTTAAAATATCGAAAGTGACATATATATTGGCATTGTAAAAATTTATGCTATTGGTGTAATTTAATTGGTTATAACTAACAAGTTACTACTTTATTTTTTAGGTTACTATATTGATCTTGCTACAAAGAGTTACATGTTATTTTAGGTCAATTTAATCTGATGAGCTAACTACTATACAACATGGACGCATAGAACATGAACTTGAACAAAATAACCTAATAGATGGCACAATTTTCCCAATCAAAGACATAATTTATGGTGAAACGATGGATCGCAAAATTCGCTCTAGTCATAGCATAAAAAAAGGAGACAAAATTGACCTAGACTTATAGATCGTAAAATACGCTCTAATCAAAGTACTAAAGCGATGAATTATCCACAATACAAAGTAGACAAGCAATCACCAAACTTTAGGATTAAAACCTCGAGAGTATTTTAAAAGGTCAACGATTCAGAAAAAGAATCGCCGATTGTACCTAATAGACACAAACCATGAATAAAGAGAAGAATTTAACCGAAAAATGAACAGATCTAGGGTTACTTACAGAGGAAAGGAAGGAAAATGAGGAAGAGAAGAAGGCCAGAATTGCCACGAAGGAGATCATTAATAGGCGCGTAAAGGACAGTAACGGCGGAAACGACTGTGGTGATGAGAATCTGAGCGGCGAGAATGCCGTAGACTTTACGAATAAAACCCCAACGCAACTGATTTTCGCCATATCCAAGACCTGGATATAGGGTTCCTTCCTCTATATCACCTTTGATTCCCCCGTCATTTTCCGTGCTCAAGCTCGTGAATCCGTACATCTTCGCTATCTAGTTTCTCTCTCTCTCTCTCTCTCTATTCCACTCTCTTCAGAGATATAAAGGTAGTTGTGGAACAGAGAGGGTGTATTATTCGTCAGTTTTGAAAATAATATAATTGCAAAATATGTAGAAGTTTTGTGATGTTACTTGAAGCTCTCTCTCTAACATATCCGAATATTTTGCCTTTTTTTTACAGATCACGTGGAATTTGGACAAAATACCAATTTATGATTTGAATATTAGAAATTGTCTTTATAAATATTTTATATCTTATATTTCAGAATAATTTTTTTATAATTAAATAATATTTATAATGAACTACAAAATCAAATTCAATTTGCTCGCACTAAGAGCTTACTAACTTTTCTTTTTTTTTTACTTTCAATAATGGACACGAATATATATACCTCCCTTCTAATATAGATATCGAGTAATATCGTATGAGTCTCACCTAAACAATTTTTGCATCACTTGAAATTTAAACTTAAAAATTTTCATAGTTTCATTGACAACTAGTTGTATCCTTATGTGCTAGACATTTGGGTGGTTTTCTCAAATTTAGTTAAATTAATTTTAAGAGCTAGTGTTATACAAATAAAATAAATTAATTATGTGATTGATACTAAACAGTAAAAAAAAGTCCTTTTTTACTTCTGGGATACTTTTTAATATTTGAGTTTATAAAAATCTTGATAACGAATGTTTGTGATGATTATAAAAAAATTTAATTTTAATTTCTAAATTTAATTTAATTTAACCATCTCTAAAAAATAAATTAAGAGTATATGGAAAATGACATATTCATTTATTGTTTTTGTGTAGACATGAAGTGCGAATAGTCTTTTTTCTTTTAAAATATATTTTCGACGATAAAGAGAATGGTAAAGATGAATTATACGATACCCAATTAATTAATTATTTCTATACCAACCCGTCATGTCACTGCCACACAACAATCCTGCAGTTGGAATTTATCTTCGTGTATATGAAGCTTTATGGTGAATCAAACAATCATGGCAATTTAAACAAAACGTGTGGTGGACAGTCATCCCTTGAGGTTCAAGTGTGTAACGACTCGATCGACCGTTTTGAGATTTAGCATTATGTTCGGTGGTTGAGATATTTTGTAACTTTATATAATGTATTTATGACTTGCATGTATCAATTGTAGTTTCGAGTGGTTCGAGATTGATTTGAAAAAAATGACTCTCGATTTGGAAGCTTTAAGTTAGAAGAGTTGACCAAGGTTCGACTTATAGGTAAACGGATCCAGATTCAAGTTTTTATGGTTTTTATAGGTTCGTATGATTATTTTGGACTTGTACATATATTCAAAATCGATTTTGGAGGTTCCAAGAAGGATTCGGCGCTATTTGTCGAAAGTTGGCAATTTGAAGAACTTAATAGTTTATAAGTTTGACCAATAGTTAACATTGGTATTATTAGAATCCAATTGGTTTCCAGACTTTGAATAGGTCTATATAGTTGAACTGAACTTGTGTGTAAAGTCTGTAAGTGATCTGAAGTGTGTAACTATGATTCAGACACTGTGATGACCCTATGGGTCATTTTATGAATTAAGAATCCATTCTAGGCTTATTAGCTATAAAAAATTTAATTTTTACTACCTCGATTTGCGTGCGCAGTCCAAGCGTGAAACCGAAAAGCTTTTATGTGAAAATATAAGAAATAATAATATTTTGAGTTAAAATTTGATTTTAGTTCACTTGAGTCAACATTTTGAGTAAATGGGCCCGGATCTGTATTTCGACGATCCTGAGAGGTCTGCATTAAAATACGGGACCTGGGCGTATGCCCGAAATTGAATTCCGAGGTCCCAAGCCTTAGAAATCAATTGTTGAAAGAAATTATTTTGCTGAATTATTAATGAAATAAAGAAAAGAATTAATGTTTGAAACCATTGGTATCGGGACCGTATTTTGGTTCCGGAGCCCGATACAGATTTGTTATAGTATTTAAGTACTATATGTAAAATTTGGTGAGAATCAGAGTTTATTTGACGTGATTCGGACGTCCGGTTGAGAAACAGTAAAATTGAAGTGTTCTTGAGAAAAATCATGAGTTTTGAGGTTAAATTCATAGTTTTAGGTGTTATTTTTGTGATTTGATCACACGAGCAAGTCTGTATGATGTTTTTAGACTCGCGTGCATGTTTGGTTTAGAGCCCTGATGGCTCGGGTGAGTTTCGGGTAGGCTTCAGGATGTTTTAACTTGTAAAAACAATTCTGTTGTCATAACAGTTTCTGGTGCACTAGTGCTCCACACTTTTTCTTCTTCTTCAAAAAAAAAAAAAGAAGACTCACAACAACCATAACCTATTAAAACACTAACGCCTCCCTTCACATAACCAACTCGGGCAACAGTTAATTTTTTAATATTTTCGAACTAAAAAGACCTAGAGGCGATTTTCTTCACACAAGTTCATCCCCAAAGTGTTGGTAAACAATTCTAAACTCTTCTCTTTTCAATTACCTAATATTTTTCATCACTTTTCTGTCACGACCCAAACCGATGGGCCGCGACGGGCACCAGGTACCTTACTCAACCGAGCACCAAAGTAACGTATCTTTCTTATTACATCATCATATACATGTGACATACGAGCCTAATAGGCCAACATAATCATTTATAAACTCAAAACAAAGGCCGACAAGGCCGTAAGATCTTTCACGTACACGACATATGTCTACAAGCCTCTAAGAGTACATAAATGTCATAAAGGTCGGGACAGAGTCCTGCCATACCAAACAATACACGTCTAAATCATACTAGCCAAACAAGCAACTCCGAACCAAATGGAGTGCACCAACATCTTCCGCTGAGTTGATAGCCTACTTGGAGGGCTCTCGACCTGTCTATCGGGACCTGTGGAAAACGCAGCGTCCCCAGGCAAAAGGGACGTCAGTACGAATAATGTATCGAGTATGTAAGTCACATAAATAAATACATAAGAGACATGGATGACATATAGAGTACATGACTCAACCTATAAGTCTGAATAACTTTGTAAATCATAAATTACTTTTAGCGTCATGCATATGCGTATGAATGTCATGTTGTGCATAGGTACATATTTCATAACATCATCAGCCTCTGAGGCATCCCATCATATCATATCGTCCACTGTGGGCAAAATCATCATCGTATACCAGCTGATCAGGTGGTGGTGCGTATATAACGCTGTAACCTTTCCCGTATCCCATATACATATATATACATACATATATATACATACATATATACGCGTATATAACGCCATCTGGTCATAGGTCAATGCACATGAATGCAATGCATGAAAAGTACGTTAATAAAATCTTTCGGGGCTTCATAAGACCATTTTGCCTTTGAGTAATATCATAAAGTAAACTCTTTTCAACTTTCATATCTTTCTGAGACTCATGAACATATGATAGAGTAATTGACACGTGGAATGATAAGAATATACATATCTGTAGCATATCTACGAGTAGAGTATTTTATGGAAGTTGTGCATTTTCTCGTTTCGTTCATGTCGTATAGATCATGCCAAAAGAAAAAAGGGATAGCCTTAACATACCTGGAGTAGGAACAACTTCGTATAATTATCCCGTCGGAAACGTTCGTGGATTGAATTTAGAACCCAAAAATTGGATTTAAGCTTCGGCGCTTTGAAATTGAGGAACGAAATCTTGCTTTGATTTGTTGAACTTTGGACGAAATTGCTTCAAATGAATATTTTGTTTTAAAATAAAATGTTGTTGCTTCAACGTCCTTGGCTTTAAGCCAAAGGCAGATTGTGGTTTGGCCTTTACAAGGAATTCCTACTAAATCTCATGGATAAGATTTACAAATCATATAAAGACTTTAACTTAAGTCATGATTTGGTTATTACATAGTAGCCATCTGGGAAAGTGACCAAGAGTCATTATTTGCCTTTGTCGCTTTATGCCACGTGGAAGGGTGGGTGAAGATTATTAATCTTTATCCACTTATTAGTTAATTGAGTAATGTCTCGTTACCTGATAATTAATTAATTACCCGTATAATTTAAAAATTATCTCGAATTACTCAAAATTCTATTTATTTTTAATATACTTTGTACATCGTACTACCGTGGTCCTTGCATGGTACTAGTATATAACTATCGGATATATCGCTTGACCCGTATTTTATCCCCAAATGCCAAACTTGGACAAAATTCATTTTCTTTGACTTGCTCCCCCTTTCACCTTCATGAATTTACTAATCGCTTGTGAAATAGCGTAATCCTTATAATCTCCAAATAATCTTTTACTTGGACTGATGTCAATTACCTTACGACAAATTTAACGTACAATACTTCAGGGTGCAACATCGTCGTAACTTAATACTGCGAAGCTTGTGTCACGACCCGAAATCTCACCTTCGGGCCATGACTGCGTCTAACGTTGAACTCGCTAGACAAGCCAACGTATTAATTATATTAACTTGTTAACACTGAAATAATCAGGAATAACTAGAACAATTATAATTAAAGTACGAAAGTTAAGTAAATTCAGAGCTAAATAATAGTCTCAAAAGTACATCCCGTTAACATAACCCAGAACTAGAGTCACTAACTAACGAACTGTTTATGAGATTACTAAATACAAAGGTTTGAAAATAAATACATAAATTGGCTTTGAACTATAAAAACAAGACAGAATGAAGGATAAGGATAGAGGTGATGCTAAGGCCCACGGACGTCTGCGGGTCTACCTTGAAGTCTCCGGTGTGGACTGAAAGACACTCCCTCTGTCAATGTCCACTGGGTCCGGCTGCATAATCTGCACAACATAAAGAAGTGCAGGTGTAGCATCAGTACAACCGACCCCATGTACTGAGTAAGTGCCGAACCTACCCTCGGCAAAGTAGTGAAGAGGCTAGACACGACAACGATAATCTACCTGTACAGTTCTACAAGATATAGCAGGGAGATAACAGGAATTAAGTAGTTAAACAAGTAGTACGGGGACAAGTAAGGAGGGTAACAAGTAGGAAACAAGAATAAAATACCGAATGCAATAATTAAACAGATGAAATGAATGTCACGGCATCACCCTTCGTGCTTTTACTCTCGTCCTCACGTTGCAATTAAGTAAATATATGAAATGAATGGCACGACATCACCCTTCATTCTTTACTCTCTTCCTCACAATGCATTAATGAATAAATGAAATAAACGACTCTCTTCCTCACGATGCAATAAATAAATAACTGAAATGAATGGTATGAATGAATGGCACGACATCACCCATCGTGCTTTACTATCTTCCTCGCCCATATAATTTCAACAACAAGTAACAACTTGGCAAGGAAATCAACAACAGATAATCCAATTCATAACCACTCAGCAAGGGGAATGTCAACCAAAGTAAGAATATTTGCCCGGCAAGGGACTCAACTATTACCAATCTCCGACAAGTACATAACTTAGTGAAATCGATAATCCACTGAAACATCACATCACAAGTTCTTAAACAGGAATTATCAACAAATAACAACTTCCCAAAAGAAACTACTACATAACACAATGAATATGGACGTAACAACAAGTAATCAACCAAAATAGACTCACGGGCATGCTTGACAAACAATGCATAGGTACTCGTCACCTCACCTATGCATTGAACATGGTAAGACAAGTAGCACATAGGACGTTATACCTATTCCCTCACTAAGGTTAGGCCAGACACTTACCTCGGCTCCAAGAACGCAAATCAAGCCTCAAACATCGCCTTTCCTCTCAAATCCAACTCCAAAACGATAGTATCTAATCATAATTAACTCAATAATATCAATAATGACTCAATAATTCAATCCCAAAGCCTAATTATGCATTTCCCAACATTCTTCCAAAAATACCAAAATTCGACCCTGGGCCCGCTTAGTCCAAACACGAGGTTCGGACCAAAACCCGATCACCCATTCCCCCAACGATCCCGAATATACAATTTGTTTTGGAATTCGACCCCAAAACGAGGTTGAATTCCCAAAAATTTCATAAACCCTAACTCTACCCAAAATCCCTAATTTCGACCTTGTTTTCATGATTTTAGTCCTAGATTCTAGTGACTGAAGAAGGAAAATGGAAGAAATTAGAGTTAATATCACTTACCCAAGTGGTTATGGAGGAAAACTAGCTTGGAAGTCGTCAATGGGGGTTTGAGGAAGAAGAGAATGGTGAAAATATGAAAAATCCCTTAAGTGCGTTCTGTTTTTGAACAATTAAATAACTGGGCAAAATTGTTCTCTGCGATTGCGGAAGAAGGGCTGCAATTGCAGAGCTTAAGGATTCCCCTACTACGCGACCGTAGAGGACAGGATGCGATCGCAGAAGGACCCTACCACAGAGCTCTGCGATCGCGGATGAACTAGTGCGACCACAGAGAGGACACTATCCAGCCCCCACCCAACTATCCTACACTCTATGCGATCGCGGAAGAGGCTATGCAATCGCATAGAGCCACAAAATCCTCCCCTCACACACTACACTATGTGATCACGGGGCAACCTATGCGATTGCATAGTATTAAACACTAGACACCAGAAAGCCACCAAAAAAACAAGATTTTCAACCTTTTAACACCCCGACACCTACCCGAAACTCACTCGAGCCCTCGGGGCTCAAAACCAAATATGCACACGAATTCAAAATCATCCTACAGACTTATTCGAGTAATAAAACCACCAAAATAACATAAAAACGAAGAATTAAACTCAAAAACCTTTATAGATTACTCAAACTTCATAAACTACCAAATTTTCCATTTTTGATCTGAAACACATCAAATCAAGTTCGTTTCTTACCAAATTTTGCAAATAACTCACATAACACATATTGAACCTGTTCCGGGCTCCGAAACCATAATACGGGTCCGATAACACAGATTTCACATCAAAGTTTATTTTCAAAAGTCTTTATTATTTTCAGAAAACAATTTTCTTTAAATATTCATTTCTCGAACTTGGGACCTCGGAATTCGATTTCGGGCATACGCCTAAGTCCCATATTTTCCTACGGACCCTCCGGGACCATCAAATCACGGGTCTGGGTCCGTTTACCAAAAATTTTGACCAAAGTCAACTTTAATCAATTAATTACTATAAATTCGACTTATTATCAAATTTTCACATAACGGCTTCCCGACTACGCGTCCGGGATGCGCACACATATCGAGGTGAGATTAACGGAGGCTTTCGGCGCCTCAGAACACAGTGTTTTTGTTAAATAAACACAGGATGACCTTTTGGATCATCACAATCTCCACCTCTAAAACAAACGTTCGTCCTCGAACGGACATAGAAAGGTACCTGAGTCTGGGAAAATATGGGGATAGCAGCTCCGCATATTGGACTCGGACTCCTAAGTAGCTGCCTCAGCAGGCTGACCTCTCCACTGAACACGAACCGAAGGATAACTCTTCGATCTCAACTGACGAACCTGCCTGGCTAATATGGCTATCGGCTCCTCCTTATAAGTCAAATCCTTGTCCAACTGGACACCGCTGAAGTCAAGAACATGAGATGGGTCCGCAATGTACCTCCGGAGCATAGATACATGAAACACGGGATGCACGGCTGATAAACTCGGTGGCAAGGCAAGTCTGTAGGCCACCTCTCCTACCTTGTCCAAAATCTCAAATGGACCAATGTACCTAGGGCTCAACTTGCCCTTCTTCCCGAACCTCATCACGCCCTTCATAGGCGACACTCGAAGAAATACCCGGTCTCCTATCATGAATGCCAAATCTCGAACTCTGCGATCCGCATAACTCTTTTGCCTGGACTGAGCTGTACGAAGTCTATCCTGAATGATCTTCACCTTGTCCAAGGCATCCTGGACTAACTCAGAACCCAATAATCTAGCCTCTCCTGGCTCAAATCATCTGACTGGTGACCGACACCGCCTACCATACAACGCCTCATACGGAGCCATCTGAATGCTCGACTGATAGCTGTTGTTGTAGGCAAACTCAGCTAAAGGCAAAAACTGGTCCCATGAACCACCAAAGTCAATGACACAAGCCCGCAACATATCCTCCAAAATCTGAATAGTGCGCTCGGACTGTCCGTCCGTTTGAGGAAGGAATGTTGTGCTCAACTCAATCTGCGTGCCTAACGCTCGCTGAAATACTCTCCAGAAATGGGAGGTAAACTGAGTACCTCGGTCTGATATAATGGATAAGGGCACACCATGCAATCTGACAATCTCTCTCATATAGATCCTTGCCAACTTCTCCGCTGAATATGAAATCGACACAGGAATGAAATGTGCTGACTTGGTCAGCCTAACCACAACAACCCACACTGCATCAAACATCCTCTGAGTCCGTGGGAGTCCAACTACAAAGTCCATAGTGATACGCTCCCACTTTCACTCGGGAAGCTGAATCTGCTGCATCAAACCAGCGGGTCTCTGGTGCTCGTACTTAACCTGCTGACAGTTCAAGCACCGAGCTATATAATCTACAATATCCTTCTTTATCCTCCGCCACCAATAATACTTCCGCAAGTCCTGGTACATATTTGCGGCGCCCGGATGAATGGAATACCGAAAACTATGAGCCTCCTGCAATATCAACTCATGAATACCATCCACATCAAGTACACAAATGCTACCCTGCATCCTAAAAACTCCATCATCATCAACCGTAACCTGCTTGGCATCTTCGTGCCTGACCCTGCCTCTAAGAACACACAAATGACAATCATCATACTGCCTGGCCTGAATACGATCATACAATGAAGACCGAGCCACGGTATGGGCCAAAACACTGCCCGCCTCTGAAACCTCCAATCTCACAAATCGGTTGGCTAAAGCTTGAACATCCAAAGCAAGAGGTCGCTCTCCAACTGATAAATAGGCAAGACTACCCATATTGGCTGACTTCTGGCTCAAAGCATCGGCCACCACATTGGCCATCCCCGGATGATAAAGAATAGTCATATCATAGTCCTTCAACAACTCTAACCACCTCCTCTGCCTCATGTTCAACTCCTTTTGCTTGAACAAGTAATTCAAGCTCTTGTGATCAGTGAATACCTCACATGGTACCCCATACAAATAGTGCCTCCAGATCTTCAATGCATGAACAATAGCTGCTAGCTCCAAGTCGTGAACTGGATAATCCTTCTCATGAATTTTCAACTGACGAGAAGCATAGGCTATGACCTTGACATCCTGCATCAATACCGCACCGAGCCCAACCCGTGAAGCATCGCAGTACACGGTATACTGTCCTGAACCTGTAGGTGCACTAACACAGGTGCCATGGTCAATGCTGTCTTGAGCTTCTGAAAGCTCGCCTCACACTCCTCCGACCACTTGAACTGAACACCCTTTTGAGTCAACCTGGTCATCGGGGATGCTATAGATGAAAAGACCTCCACGAACCGAAGATAATAACCTGCTAGGACTAGGAAGCTCCGAATCTCCGTGGCTGAAGTGGGCCTAGACCAATCTCTAACTGCTGAAACCTCCTTGGGATCCACCTGAATACCCTCTGCCGACACAGCGTGGCCCAGGAATGCCACAGAACTCAACCAGAACTCGCACTTAGAAAACTTGGCATACAACTATCTATCCCTCACAGTCTGGAGGACAACCCAAAGATGCTGCTCATGCTCTTCTCGACTACGGGAATAAATCAAGATATCATCTATAAACACGATAAAAAATGAGTCCAAATAAGGCTTGAACACCCAGTTCATCAACTCCATAAAAGCAGCGGGGGCATTTGTCAACCCGAACGACATCACCAAAAACTCATAATGCCCATAACGAGTGTGAAAGGCCGTCTTAGGAACATCGGACGCCTTGATCCTCAGCTGATGGTAACCAGATCTCAAGTCTATCTTGGAAAACATTGAAGCACCTGAAGCTGATCAAATAAGTCATCAATCCTCGGCCAGGGATACTTGTTCTTAATAGTAACCTTATTCAACTGCCGGTAGTCAATGCACATCCTCATCGAGCCATATTTCTTCTTCACAAACAACACTGGAGCACCCCAAGGAGAAACACTAGTCCTGATGAAGCCTTTATCCAACAAATCCTGCAACTGCTCCTTCAATTCCTTCAACTCTGGCGGGGCCATACGATACGGTGGAGTAGAAATGGGATGAGTGCCCTTAGCTACCTCAATATAGAAATCAATATCTCTATCGGGTGGCATACCTGGCAGGTCAGCAGATAATACCTCTGGAAACTCACGAACCACGGGCACAAACTCTATCGAAGGAACCTCGGCACTAGGATCCCGAACATAGGTCAAGTAGGCTAAACAACCCTTCTCGACCATGCGCCGAGCCTTCATATAAGAAATGATGCTACCAGAAGGATGACTCGGAGTCCCTCTCCACTCCAAACGAGGTACTCCTGGCAAGGCTAAGGTCACTGTCTTGGCATGATAGTACAGAATAGCGTGATAGGGAGATAGTCAGTCCATCCCCAATATAATATCAAAGTCTACCATATCAAGGAGCAATAGGTCTACCCAAGTCTCCAAACCACCAATAACGACAAAGCAAGAACGATAGACTCGATCTACCACAATAGAATCGCCCACTAGGGTAGACACATATACATAAGTACTCAAGAAATCACGGGGCAAGCTCAAATAGGGGAAACTATGAAGACACATAGGAGTAGGTAGAACCCGGATCAAATAAAACCGAAGCATCTCTGCTGCAAACTGAAACAATACCTGTAATAACAACATCAGAAGCCTCGGGCCTGGCAGGAATAGCATAACATTGGGCGGAGCCCCTCCAACCTGAACATCTCTGGGTCTACCTGTTGCGACCTGACCTCTCCCTCTCGTGGCGTGTCCTCTACCTCTATGAGTCTGACCTCCACCTCTGGCACCACGACCACCACCCCTAGCTGGATGAGGGGGTGAGGGTGCACCTTATACTGGGACCATGGCACGAGAACCCTGATACTGGGGACCACTAGAAGCTCAGGGGTAATACCTGGCAATGTGCCCCGTAATACCACAAGAATAACAAGGCCTCTGCTGCTATGGCTGATGACTCTGGAACTGGCCCTGACAACCCGGATAACCTCCCTGGTAACTCTGAAGTGGTGGTGCACTAATAGGTGCTGGTGATGCACTAATAGGAGCTCGGTGCACGGTGAGATACCTGAAGTGCTGATTGATATGTTCTGGGAGGATGACCTTTACTGAAAGAATCTCTGCCTCTAGATGAGGATCCACTGAACCTACCAAAGTGACAGGGCCTCTTGTCAGCCCCCTGACCACCACCCTGTGACAAAATCATCTCAATCCTCTTGGCCACAAAGGCCGCGTCCTGTAATGAAATATCAGTACCTGACTTCCTGGCCATCTGAAGTCGGATGGGCTGAGCTAAACCCTCAATAAATCTCCTAACTCTCTCACAATCAGTGGGAAGTATCATAAGTGCATTCCTGCCTTGGGTGATAAACATGGTCTCGTACTGAGTGACCGACATAGAGCCTTGCTGGAGACGCTCAAACTGCCTCCGAAGATCCTCTCTCTGAGTGACTAGAAGAAACTTCCCCAAGAATAACTCGGAGAACTGAGCCCAAGTCAAAGGTGCATACCCAACTGGTCTGGTCAAGCAATAGTCCTCTACCAAGTCTTGGCGTCACCAAATAGACGAAAAGTAGCAAAGTAAACTCCATTGGACTCCACTATGCCCATGTTCCAAAGAACCTCATGACAGCTGTCCAAATAATCCTGGGGGTCCTCTGACGGAGCACCAGTAAAAGTAGCAATGAAAAACTTGGTGAACCTATCCAATCTCCATAGAGCATCCCGTTAACATAACCCAGAAACTGGAGTCACTAACTAACGAACTGTCCATGAGATTACTAAATACAAAGGTTTGAAAATAAATACATAAATTGTCTTTGAACTATAAAAACAAGACAGAATGAAGGATAAGGATAGAGGTGACGCCAAGGCCCACGAACGTATGCGGGTCTACCTTGAAGTCTCCGGTGTGGACTGAAGGACACTCCCTCTTTCAATGTCCACTGGGTCCGGCTGCGTAATCTGCACAACATAAAGAAATGCAGCTATAACATCAGTACAACCGACCCCATCTACTGAGTAAGTGCCGAGCCTAACCTCGGCAAAGTAGTGATGAGGCTAGATACGACAACGATAATCTACCTGTACAGTTCTACAAGATATAGCAAGGAGATAATAAGAATTAAGCAGTTAAGCAAGTAGTACGAGGACAAGTAAGGGGGCTAACAAGTAGGAAACAAGAATAAAATACCGAATGCAATAATTAAACAGATAAAATGAATGGCACGGTATCACCCTTCGTGCTTTTAGTCTCGTCCTCACGTTTCAATTAAGTAAATATATGAAATTAATGGCACGGCATCACCCTTCGTGCTTTACTCTCTTCCTCACAGTGCATTAATGAATAAATGAAATAAATGGCACGGCAGCACCCTTCGTACTTTTACTCTCTTCCTCACGATGCAATAAATAAATAACTGAAATGAATGGTATGAATGAATTGTATGGCATCACCCTTCGTGCTTTACTCTCTTCCTCACCCATATAATTTCAACAACAAGTAACAACTTGGCAAGGAAATCAACAACAGATAATCCAATTCATAACCACTTAGCAAGGGGAATGTCAACCAAAGTAAGAATATTTGCACGGCAAGGGACTACCAATCTCCGACAAGTACATAACTTAGTGAAATCGATAATCCACTGAAACATCACATCACAAGTTCTTAAACAGGAATTCTCAACAAATAACAACTTCCCAAAAGAAACTACTACATAACACAATGAATATGGACGTAACAACAAGTAATTAACCAAAATAGACTCACGGGCATGCTTGACAAACAATGCATAGGTACTCGTCACCTCACCTATGCATTGAACATGGTAAGACAAGTAGCACATAGGACGCTATACCTATTCCCTCACTAAGGTTAGGCCAGACACTTACCTCGGCTCCAAGAATGCAAATCAAGCCTTTAACACCGCCTTTCCTCTCAAATCCAACTTTGAAACGATAGTATATAATCATAATTAACTCAATAATATCAATAATGGCTCAATAATTCAACCCCAAAGCCTAATTATGCATTTCCCAACATTCTTCCAAAAAAACCAAAATTCGACCCGGGTCCGCTTGGTCCAAACACGAGGTTCGGACCAAAACCCGATCACCCATTTCCCAACGAGCCCGAATATACAATTTGTTTTGGAATTCGACCCCAAAACGAGGTTGAATTCCCAAAAATTCCATAAACCCTAACTCTACCCAAAACCCCTAATTTCTACCTTGATTTCATGATTTTATTCCTAGATTCTAGTGATTGAAGAAGGAAAATGGAAGAAATTAGAGTTAAGATCACTTACCCAAGTGGTTATGGAGGAAAACTAGCTTGGAAGTCGTCAATGGGGGTTTGAGGAAGAAGAGAATGGTGAAAATATGAAAAATCCCGTAAGTGCATTCTGTTTTTGAACAGTTAAATAACTGGGCAAAATTGTTCTATGCGATCGCGGAAGAAGGGCTGCGATCGCAAAGCTTAAGGTTTCCCCTACTACGCGACCGCAGAGGACAGGATGCGATCGCAGAAGGACCCTAACACAGAGCTCTGCGATCGCGGATGAACTAGTGCGACCGCAGAGAGGACACTACCCATCCCCCACCCAACTATCCTACACTCTATGCGATCGCGGAAGAGGCTATGAGATCGTATAGAGCCACAGTACACTATGCGATCGCGGGGAAACCTATGCGATCGCATAGTGTTAAACACCAGACACCAGAAAGCCACCAAAACCCCAAATCTTTTAACCTTTTAACACCCCGACACCTGCCCGAAACTCACCCGAGCCCTCGGGGCTCAAAAAAAAATATGCACACGACTTCAAAATCATCATACGGACTTATTCGAGTAATAAAACCACCAAAATAACATCAAAAACGAATAACTAAATTCAAAAACCTTTATAGATGACTCAAACTTCATAAACTACCAATGTCAAGACCTAGAATCCTAATCTGAGTCGTGATGGCGCCCAACGACGGGGTTAGGCAAGCCAACGCAAATCACACCAAGTGATACCCTTCCTATCTAATTAAACAAGTAAGAGATTTCCAGTTATAACAACTAACATGATACTAGCCTTGAGCGAAAGTAAGTCATAGTAGATACAAATCCGAGATATAACATACACATGAATATACATCCCAAAACCCCAACAATATAAATACACTATGCGTGTGTGCCAGGAACTTGTGTCACGAGTGTCATGGGCAACTACTGAATATACAATGACTATAATATATACAGAGTCTCCGTCTGAATGAAATGGACAGAGGAATACAACAAAAGAGCTCTAGGGCGCTGCTAGAAAGTCGCCGGGAAAGCAGCTCACCGTGAAGTATGACCACGCTGTCAATATCCAGCACCGGCCTGATAGTCAGACGTGCCAGCCTCCGGACCTGTACAGTCAAGTACAAAAAAGAAAAGAAAGTGCAGCATGAGTACATATTAAATAAATATGTACCCAGTGAGTATCCCGCCTAAACTCGAAGAAGTAGTGACGAGAGGTCGACTCGATACTCACTAAGGTCCATCAGTAATAACATATGATAGAATATGATGAAAGACAGTAGGCATGTCAGGGAAATAAGCAACGAGTACATATACTAGAAGCAGAAGAATCCAAACTGTTACTGAACTTGAACAACAAAGCACTTTCAAAAGTAAGGCCACCAAATGAAACAATAATCACAAATTCTTAGATCCGCCGTGGCGTACGTCCCGCTCCCTTAAGGTACTTTCTACGCTCGCCGTGGCGTACGGCCCGATCCCATATTCATTTTAATATTCTTTCAACACTGCCGTGGCGTACGGCCTGATCCCATTTATTTTAATTTCCTTTCAGCACTGCCGTGGCGTACGGCCCGATCCATATATTTCAATTACTTTCAACACTACCGTGGCGTACGGCCCGATCCCATATATTTCAATTACTTTTAACACCGCCGTGGCGTACGGCCCGCTCCCATATATTTCACAATTTCTTTTCAATAAAGCCTCCGAAGAATAACGCGATGCAAAACATAATTTCGTAGTACATATGGCATTACAATAAATCATATGAAGCATTACAAAGAAAAACATATCAGGCATTACAAGAAAAACATATTTAAGGCATTATAGGAAAAGCATACAAGGCATGATGTGGGCCTAACTACCCGGACATAACAATAATAGCCTCTACGTACGGACTCTCGTCACTTGGGGCGAATGTAGCCCCCAAACAAGTTACACATAGCATATACATCACCTATGGGAAAGTTCACTCTTACAAGGTTAGAAAGGAGACTCACCTCGTGTCGAATCTACCCCTCGGACCACAATTGCGCCCGAAACTCCGAATTCTATACCCGAGGACTCGCAACTAGTCAAAAGGTATACAATAACATCAATGCATGTTCAATGCGATAACTTGTCTTAGTTATTCAATAAAATCGCTATTCTTGAAGAATTCCCAATTTCCAACCCCGGCCTCTCATGGTCAAATTCCAAAAATTCTCGAAGGGATCACTTACCTATAGCCTAAGGATCATTAAGGTGTGATTTCTATTGATGTCAAGGCCTAAAATGGAAAATTACAAAATCCTCAAGAACCCTATAATTACTACCTGATTCTATGATTTTAGATAAATTAGTATTGAATTTAACTAGGAATTAGTGTTTGAAACTAGTTAAAGCTATGGAATTTACTTACCTCAATAATAGTGGTGGAAGGTCCCTTGAAAAGCTCTCTAAAATCTTGAAGAGGAAGATGAAAATGGAGGATCAATGCTAAGTCCCGTATTTTATAAAACTGCCCACGGATTCCTTCACTGCGATCGCGACAAGGGGCTTGCGATCGCGAAGGCCAACTGGCCAGACCTCTGTGATCGCGGCAAAGGTCCTGCGATCACGAAGGCTAACTGGCCAGACCTCTGCGATCGCGGCAGAGGTCCTGCGATCGTGAAGAAAAAACTCACCTGGCCCAGATGCGACTCACTGCGATCGCAAGAAACAGGATGCGATCGCGAAGGTGTGGAACCCAGACCTCTGCGATCGCCAAGGGGAAGCTGCGATCGCATAGAACAATCAACAGCGCAGCAAAATCCTTCTCCGCGATCGCAACCCACCTTCTGCGATCGCAGAGAAGGAAACCAGATGGCAGAAATTTCTGATTTTCTAACTTAGCTCTTGGGGGTCCAAAACACACCCGAGCCCCTCGGGACCCCGTCCAAAAGCACCGGCAAGTCTGTATTCGTGATACGGACTCGCTCGAACTCTCGGAACACGAAAAACAACAACGAAAATCAGAATTCAACCCCAAAACCAAATTGAATCAAAACTTAAGAACTTGAAATTCTAGAATTCACTTCAACACGCCGAACTGGCCTAAACTACTCGGAATGACTTCAAATTTTGCAGTCAAGTTATAAATGACACAACAGAACTATTCCCAGTCTTGGAATTTCATTCGGACCTCGAGAACATAAACTCACCTTTCAAGCCAAATTTCAAATTCTTTTAAAACCTCAAAACTTCATTAACTCCAATTTTCCTCATTTGATCCGAAACCAATCAAATCAAGTCCGTTTCTTACCAAATTTCGTAGATAACTTATATAACACATATTGAACCTGTTCCGGGCTCCGCAATCATAATACAGGCCCGACAGCACAGGTTTCACATCAAGGTTCATTTCATAAGCCTTTAATATTTTCATAAAGCAATTTTCTTTTAAAAATTCATTTCTCGGACTTGGTCCTCGGAATTCGATTCCGGGCATACGCCCAAGTCCCATATTTTCCTACGGACCTTCCGGGACCGTAAGATCACGGATCCGGGTCCGTTTACCAAAAATATTGACCAAAGTCAACTTTATTAAATTAATTACCAAAAATTTAACTCTTAATCTCACGCACATTGAGGTGAGATTAATGCAGGCTTTGGGCCTCGAAACACAGTCCAAATAAGATGCACATAAGATGACCCCTTTTTGGGTCATCATAATCTCCCCCTCTAAAACAAACGCTCGTCCTCGAACGAACGTAGAGTCGTACCTGAAGTGACGAATAGCTGTGGATACCTGCTCCGCATGTCCTCCTTGGACTCCCAAGTCGCCTCACCGACTGGTTGGCCCCTCCACCGGACCTTTACGACAGAAATTCTCTTAGACCTCAACTGGCGGTCCTGCCTATCAATAATAACGATTGGCTCCTCCTCGAAGCCCAACTTCTTATCTAACTGAATAGTGCTGAAATCAATCACGTGAGAGAAATAGGCATGATATCTCCGGAGCATGGATACATGAAATACCGGATGAACCCTCGATAAGGCGGGAGGGAAAGCGAGCTTATAAGAAACCTCCCCGACTCGCCTCAACACCTCGAAAGGGCCTATAAACCTGGGGCTCAACTTGCCCTTCTTCCCGAATATCATAACACCCTTCATCAGCGAAATCTTCCACATAACCTTATCTCCCTCCATAAATGCTACATCACGGGCCCGCTGATCCGCATAACTCTTCTGTCTGGACTGAGCTGTACGGAGCCTTTCCTGAATAATCTTCACTCTTTCCAAGGCATCTCTCACTAGATCTGTACCATATAGCTTGGCCTCGCCAGGCTCAAACCACCCAATCGGAGAACGACATCGCCGACCATATAAAGCCTCGAATGGAGCCATCTCGATGCTGGACTGATAACTGTTATTGTATGCAAACTCTGCCAAAGGCAAGAACTGGTCCCATTGACCGCCAAAATCAATCACACAAGCCCTGAGCATATCCTCCAAAATCTGAACTGTACGCTCCGACTGACCATCAGTCTGAGGGTGAAATGCTGAGCTGAGATCTATCTGAGTGCCCATCTCACTGTGCAATGCTCTCCAGAAGTGCGAGGTGAACTGAGGACCTCGATCTGATATAATGGACACCGGCACACCGTGCAACCGGACTATCTCCCGAACATAAATCTGGGCCAGCCTCTCCGTAGAATAAGTAGTAGCCACAGGAATGAAATGCGCCGATTTGGTCAACCTATCCACAATGACCCAAACCGCGTCAACCTTCCGCAAAG
Source organism: Nicotiana undulata (assembly GCA_005239495.1). Classification (NCBI taxonomy): domain Eukaryota; kingdom Viridiplantae; phylum Streptophyta; class Magnoliopsida; order Solanales; family Solanaceae; genus Nicotiana; species Nicotiana undulata. The sequence continues at coordinate 3,207 of MDKH01105538.1, read as the reverse complement.
TCCGAGGCAACCCAACCACAAAGTCCATGGTGATGCGCTCCCATTTCCACTCAGGAATGGGCATTTGCTGAAACAAGCCTCCTGGCCTCTGGTGCTCGTACTTGACCTGCTGACAATTGAGACACCTAGCCACAACCTGCACTATATCTTTCTTCATCCTCCTCCACCAGTAGTGCTGCTTCAAATCACGATACATTTTCGTCGCACCCGGATGAACAGAATACCGAGAACTGTGGGCCTCTTCCAAAATTCTCTTCCTCAAGCCATCAATATTAGGAACACATAAATGGCCCTGGATTCTCAAGACACCATCCTCGCCCAAAGTAACCTCCTTGGCCCTGCCATGGATCACTGCATCCCGAAGCTCTGCAAGGCAGGGATCATCAAACTGTCGAGCCTTAATCTCTCCCAATAATGAATACTGAGCAACTACATGAGCCAAAACTCGACGAGGCTCTGAAAGGTCCAATCTCACAAGGCGATTGGCCAAGGACTGAATGTCCAAGGCTAAAGGTCTCTCCTCATATGCAATGTAGGCCAAGCTACCCATAATCGCTTCCCTCCTGCTCAAAGCATCTGCTACTACATTTGCCTTGCCCGGGTGATATAAAATAGTGAGATCATAATCCGTTAACAACTCAAGCCATCTTCGCTGTCTCAAGTTAAGGTTCCTCTGCTTAAACAAGTACTGCAGGCTGCGGTGGTCAGTATGAACCTCACAAGATACACCATATTGATAATGCCGCCATATCTTCAAAGCATGAACAATCGCTGCCAACTCCAAATCGTGCACAGGGTAGTTCTTTTCATGAACCTTCAGCTGTCACAAAGCATAAGCAATAACCCTGCCATCCTGCATCAGCACACACCCCAACTCGACGCATGAAGCGTCGCAATACACGGTATACATCCCAGAACCGGAAGGCAATGACAGAACTGGTGCTGAGGTCAAAGCTGACTTGAGCTTCTGAAAGCTCACCTCACACTTGTCGGACCACCAAAACGGGACATTCTTCTGAGTCAATCTGGTCAGTGGGGCTGCAATAGAGGAGAACCCCTCCACGAATCGGCGATAATAGCCTGCTAGGCCCAAGAAACTCCTGATCTCTGTAGCTGAAGTAGGACGTGGCAAACTCTGAACCGCCTCAATCTTCTGAGGATCAACCTTGATACCTTCCCCGGATACCACATGCCCCAAAAATGCCACAGAATCTAACCAGAACTCACACTTGGAGAACTTAACATACAACTTCTGTTCCCGCAAGGTCTGGAGCACAACTCTCAAGTGCTGCTCATTCTCACCCAGGCTTCGCGAATAAATCAAGATGTCATTAATGAAGACGATGATGAAGGAATCAATATACGGCCTGAATACCCTATTCATCAAGTCCATGAAGGCCGTTGGGGCATTATTTAAACCAAAGGACATCACCAAGAACTCATAATGGCCATACCTGGTACGAAATGCAGTCTTCGGAACATTTGAAGCCTGAATCCTCAGCTGATGATAACCCGATCTCAAGTCAAACTTGGAAAACACTTGAGCATCCTGTAACTGATCAAACAAATCATCGATGCGCGGTAGAGGATACTTATTCTTGATGATCACTTTATTTAGCTGGCGATAGCCAATGCACATCCGCATAGAACCATCCTTCTTCTTCACAAATAAGACTGGAGCACCCCACGTCGATACACTTGGCTTGATGAACCCCTTGGCCAACAACTCCTCAAGCTGCTCCTTTAACTCCTTTAACTCCTTAGGAGCCATACGATAAGGGGGAATGGAAATAGGCTGAGTATCTGGGGCCAAATCAATACAGAAGTCAATATCTCGATCTGGAGGCATGCCTGGAAGATCCGAAGGAAACACATCCGGGAACTCTCGAACAACACGCACTAAATCAATGGTAGGAGACTCGGCGGTGGTGTCCCGCACATAAGCAAGGTAGGCCAAACAACCCTTCTCGACCATATGCCGAGCCTTTATGAAGGAAATGACCTGGCTGGAGGCACTAATGGAAGAACCTCTCCATTCTAATCTAGGCGACTCAGGCATGGCTAAAGTGACTGTCTTGGCATGGCAATCTAGCACAACATGATAAGGAGATAGCCAATCCTGCCTAGGATAACCTCAAAATCAATCATATCCAGTAATAAGAGATCTGCTCTGGTATCGAGACCGCAGAAAATGACCACACAAGACCGGTAGACCCGGTATACCACCACAGAATCACCCACAGGAGTGGACACATATATAGGAGAACACAAGGACTCACGAGGGATATCCAGCAAATGAGCAAATAGTACAGATACATACGAATACGTGGATCCTGGATCAAATAGTACCGAAGCCTCCCTATCACATAGTGAGATAATACTTGTGATCACAGCGTCTGAGGCCACTGCATCTGATCTGGCCGGAATGGCATAAAACCTGGTTGAGGCTCCTGAAGACTGAACTCCCCAGAGTGAATAGGAACTAACTGACCTCCTCCTGAATGGCCTCCCCCTCTAGAACGACCCCTGTCGACCTGTCCTCCACCTCGAGGCGGCCGGACTGCTGGTGCTGAACTCCTAGGCTGATAACTCTGCTGCACTACCTTGCCCCGATACCTAGGACAAAACCTCCACGTATGACCCGGCTCCCCACACTCGAAACAACCTCCTGGTGCTACAGCCCGCTACCCGAAAGAGGAAGAACCCTGAATAGATGGAGGGCGGTGTGAATCCTCTGGTAAAGCACTGAAATAGGAGCTAGAGAACCTCTAATGACTGGAATAGCTGCTGGGTGCACCCTGGGTGGCTGGGGGACGATAGGAACACTCTGGCATAGTGCCGAACTGAGGCCTCGCTGAAATACCCCGGGGAGGTAGTGGAGGTGCTGAATATGAAGGCCTACTGAACTGGCCGCCTACGAACTGACCTCTACCCCTAGCTGGAGCACCCCTAAAGTCACCTGTGAACCTGGCCCTCTTATCCTGCTGACCTGGTTGACCCTGCTCCCTGCTCCTCATACGGTGACCCTCAATCCGTCGAGCTATCTCGACTACAAGCTGGTATGGGGTACCCATCTCTACCTCTCTAGCCATAGAGGCCCTAATGCCTGGATGCAACCCTGCCACAAACCGCTGCACCCTCTCAGCATCAGTAGGCAATATCATAAGGGCATGGCAAGACAACTCGGAAAATCTAGCCTCATAATCA
>ML259884.1:24240-51446 GCA_005239495.1 Nicotiana undulata | reverse complement strand
TCTCTTCAAAGCTCCCATATTCTTTTTGTGCTTTTCTTTTGTATTTTCCTTTTGTATTTAAATACACATATTTTTCATTTTTCATTTTTTTATTTTTTTATTTTGGAGCTTGATTTCAAGAGAGTACCTTCCTGGTTTCCATTTTGACACTACACCCCCAACTTAGGCTTTTTGCCTCATTCTCAATATTCAAGGAGGGACGGGTTCAAAAGAGGAACTATTTTTCAAGAGGGAAAGGCTAGTATTGAGGTGACCAAAGAAAAGTTCAAGGCTCAAATGGGATAACTAGTGATAACATGTAAACAATGGTGGCTTGAAAGGCTAACGGGTTTTTAATAACACAAAGAATGCCTAAGGTCATTTCTCCAACCAAACATAACTATCATTAGCATTTAAAAACCAACCGGGCAAGTTCTAGATGATGGAAGCAAACACACGAATTATTTATACAAATACTAACACACATGGCACATGACTGTTTAGTTTTCATGGTTGTGGTTCAGGGGTTAGGGCTTGCCGCCTCAAACTTTCATTATTACAGGTAACCTTCCACGTATACATAATGTCAAAAGGGTGAGTCTCAAGTTCAGAGTTGATTTTGTGTTGTTTTTTTTTTATATATCGAGAGGATATAGATTATTCACAGGTATACATGCTTGAGACTAGATACCTATACTTGGCCTGTTATTATGTTTCCTCCTAGCACCACGGTTCTACTATTACACCTTTGGAAAAGAACCCGGCGAAGAAAAACCAAAGGGAATTCATTACTAACTACAAGAGACTCAATCTTAATCAATAACAGCAATTTTATGAAACAAAATGTCTTCATATATGAAGTATGGGTATATACATCAAGTTGTACATCGAGCTGCTAGCAAAAAGACAAATAAGCAAAATATATCCATTTTTATAGCAAGTAGCAGAAGAGTACAAAATTTTCCAAAAATAAAGAAAAAAAGTAGCCACCACCCCCAACTAGAAATCATGCATTGTCCCCAATGCATAAGAGTGTAAAGAGTGAGTGAGGGGCTCCCTGGGCCGCTCTAAGAGCTATGGGAATCTGTGGCATGCTGTGTGGGGGAGGGATCCTCAACTGCCACAGAAACAGGAGCAGATGACTGCTCATCAAGAGTGATGTCAGCTACTGGCGGAGGGGGAAGCGCTGTGGACTCAGTATCCAGAGGGATGGCTGTGTGTGAACTGCTGCCCTCAGCTGCCGATGACTGGGCTGCTGCCGGGGTGCCCGTGTCCTCTAAAGATCGCTGGATGGAAATCTGCAGGAGTGCCTCCTCTGATGGCTTGGTAGCTCTGGCGACTGGAAGCTCAGCTACTCCCTTGCCCTTCCCCTGAGGGTCCTGCTCCCGCTCTTCCTCATCAGACCAGGAAGATTGCTCAGATGACTCATCCTCTGACTCAGAAGCATCGGCAGAAATAGCACCTGTGGAGGGAGGAGGAACAGTAGTGGCTGCCGGGGCTGTCATCAGTGTGGAGAAATCAAACCCTAGCCCCGGATCAGAAATATCGCCCCCCTGGTCACATTCCTTGGGTAGGAGGGAGGAAAAATCAAACTCCATGCTCTGCAGCTTTTTGAGCTCAGACTGCAGAGTGGACACATCAACCCACACCTCTGGTAGGTGCCGAATCTCACCCCTCTCAACTTTCTCAACACGCGCCTCCAGCTCATGGAGGCGACCCTCCAGCACAGTCACTAACGACTGAATAGGGTGAGCGCCTGCCGAATTAAGGATGGGAGCTCGCTCAGAAGCTTGTTGATGATGTCATTGCTCGGAGACACGAGGTAGATCTGCTGGCGTCTGTAGATTCCTGGAGTCTTCACTTATTTTCAGACACTGTTTTACTTCTTTCAAAATAGATATACGATTCTTTCAGCCCATTATTTGTAGAATTCTTAGTAGCTCGTGAATTGTGACACCAAAACCCTGGGATAGTCTTATTATTAGTAATTTAGTTAGAGGCCGGTTTGATTATTCATTTATTATTTTAAATTGTGAAATTATGAAATGGCAGTAATAAAGCTTAGTTTATTTTGAATTGTTCTATATGGTTGAATGGATTTTAATGGAAGCTAACTAAGTAAATTCTAACATTGGCTTGCCTAGCTAGTGTAGTGTTAGGCGCCATCACGATCCCGAGGGTTGGGAATTTGGGTCGTGACAAAATTGTTTACCCTTAAAGCGGGTAACAATAAAATTTATATGCGATTTAAGGATATATGGATAGATTAAACACAAGTAATCATGAATGTTAAATAAACGAATTAAAGATAAAATAAATAACCAAATCAGTTGTGTCGTTGAGTCTAGCCTCGGATTTAAACTTAACAGTAGTTTTGCCCTCGACTGGACCGTCGATTCGAAGCCAAATGTGTATGAAGAACTATTATTAAAATAAGAACCTTATAATTGCTAGAAAGTAGAAAATTAATTGTATTGCCTTGATATGCGTGTTAAAATGTCCCTATTGAATAAAAAATTGTCCCTTTATATAGTAGGAGGTTTTACCCCTGGTACAATTCTAAAAAGGGCGAAAATCCTCCTTATACGTCAATCAGTGATACACTACCGATATCGAGAGAGATTCGCGCCATGATATCCGGTTGGGTGCAGATATCACGATCCTCTTGTTAGTCGTGTGCAACCATTCGTAGTGCTTTCTGAGGTCTTGGAGCTCATTTGGGATTCAGGGGCATTGTCTTGTCAGGCCCTGTGGCAAGCATCCTGCTCCGACCTTGATTCAAGGAGTTCTTAGATACGATCTTTATCTCATATATTCATACCTACTACTTCGTTTGACTCACCAGGAACTCGGGATGTGTGTTAACCTGAGTTCACCCGTATACAGAGCCATTGCTTGAGGAACAAACTTGTGAGTAGGTATTTTTGCGATTTGGTAAAGAGGGTAAAGACATTGATTCTATTATTGAATTGTTACTATTTTGATTGACCATTGAGAAGGAGAGAAAGACAAATTACTTTAGATAGGAAGAGAATGAAAGTGGAGAGCATTTCATATGGGTGGTTTTTTTTTTTAACTGAAATTACCCATAAAGACGTCTAGGTCATGTTGTATTCAAAAAAGCATAAGAGGGGGTCTATGTCTGACCTCACAATAATACAACAACGGTGATGCAATCACCCCAAAAGAAGGACATGAGGTTCATATATATACACCCTCCTTCCTAAGATCTAAGAAAAATTAACTAACAAAGAAATTAGATTTGTCATACTTTGTCCTTATACTTGGTAGTTGCCATTTATCGAGGAGAAAGGATCCTTTTGCATTGCTAGGCAATTCTTGGAGTGAATGATACACCCTTCTCCGACTTGTGGTTGTAGCCAATTTAGCAAGACAATCTGCAACCTGATTCCCCTCTCTGAAACAGTGTCTGACCGTAGCTCTGGCTTGTTTGATAATGAGGGAGGCTCTATCTATCACCTTTTTAATCTTCATATTGTTAGGATTTCCTTCCGTGAGCATATCCACTATGCTCATAGAATCCAGTTTGATAGAGAAATTAGTGTACCCATTCTGACTGCACCATTTCCCTCCAAACTCTGCTGCTTTAGCCTCTGCCATGATATGATCATCACAACTGATAGGGATAGAAAAGTTGTAATAAAGTCCCCTTGACTGTCCCTGATCACCCCTCTTATGCCAGCCTTTCCACTTTCTTTGCAAAAGCTTCCATCCGTATTAACTTTGATCGTGCCGGGGAGTGGAAGCTCCCATGTACTTGTATCCATGATGTTCTGAGTCTCTCAACCCTATCACATAAAAAAGGCCATTCCATCTGAGTGTATTCACCTGGTACCATGTTGGAAACAGTCGTTTTCAATGCCCATGTAATTCGATGTCTCATCGAGTTTAGTTGAAACTTCTTTTGTTTTCCATATCTGCATGCATTTCTTTGTTTCCACATTTCCCAACATATAATTGTATGAGCTATCTGAAGCATTTGATTATGCACTATGTTGTTGGTAGTTGTTTCCCACCATCTTTTAAAGGTAGCAATAATAGGCTTATGTTGATGTTTGATTCCCAGTGCATTACCTATGTTGTTCCATATGTAGCTGGCAGCTTCACTACTATTAAATACATGTTGAGTTGTTTCAACCTGCACAGAAGAACAACAAGAACATCTAGAAATAATGTTAGTACCAAATCTACAAACAACATCATCAAAAGGTATCCTATTCTTGAAAATTCTCTAAGTGATAAAGGACATTTTAAAGGGGAGAGATTTATGCCAGATTTTGCTTATGAAGATATTCTTCTATTTTTTGAATCTAATATACTGCCATGTTGTGGTAGAAGAAAATCTCCCATCATGAGAAGTGGCCCAAACAGGGAAATCTTCCACATTTGGGTCACCTATCTCCAGTTTAACAATATTATCCATAATGTGCGCTGGGAGAACATCATTGAGTTTGAGAGTATTCCATTATCCATTGATTATGAAGTCTTTCACCTGAACTTTGGAGGATTTCCCACTCCCTTGAACTGCGTTGGCAAAAGCACCTTTACCTGTCCAGTTATCCCACCAGAAGCTACAGTTACCTATCTGAATTTCCCATCTAATGTTTTCCTCGGCTTTATCTCTAATTTTAAGCATGTTTCTCCAAATATGAGAATCAGCGGGGCTTGGCTTTTTGTTCACTGGATGAGCTCTTTTGCAATATTTTCTCTTGAGAAAGTTGGCACATAGGGATGGGTGAGTTCTGAATCTCCACCATCTTTTAATGCTAAGTGTATCTATGATATCTTCCATTTTTCTAACACCAGTTCCTCCCTCATCTTTGGGGAGACAAAGATTATTCCATGAAGACCAATGGTATTTGTTTTTACCTTCATTTGTGCCCCAGAAGAAGTTTGCAAAGTATTTCTCCATGAGTTTAGTAATTCCTTTAGGAGGGTTCATAGCAGAAAGGATGTATGTGGGGAGGGATTGTAAGACATGATTAATCAATACCATTCTCCCTCCAGAGGACATCATACTGGCTTGCCATCCATTAAGTTTTTTGAGCACCTTAGAGAGCATACCATCAAAAAGATTGCTAGTCTTTCTCCAAAAATAAATGGGGCATCCCAGGTAAGTAAAAGGGAAAGACTTATCCATGTAACCTGTAGCATTCCTAATTCTATTGATTCTTGAAGCGCATGTGTGAGGGGTTGTAATGAAGAAACTCTTATCGTTATTAACTTTTTGCCCAGAAGCCTTTTCATACCTGTCAATAACCTTTTTGATTAGCTTGAGAGACATGTTGTTTCCACCACAGAATATAACATTATCATCAGCGTATGCTAGATGATTGATCATCGGACCTCTCGGGTCCATGCTAAAAGAAGCGAAGCCAATATAATCATTAAGAGCATTTAGAGATCTAGAAATAACCTCAGCTCCAATAATAAACAGAGAGGGGGATAAGGGATCTCCCTGTTTGAGGCCTTGAAACGATGTGAAGAAACCTGTTCTAGCCCCATTGATGATGATAGAGTACCATATATCTTGAAGAAGTCCCAAGATCATGTCAAGCCAATTCTCAGAGAAACCAAATTTCCTCATAACCGCTATCAGAAAAGTCCATGAAATTCTGTCATAAGCCTTAGCCATGTCAAGTTTTATGATAACATTGCCTCCTCTATTCTTCTTGTTCACGCCCTGAGAAATCTCCTGAGCTAACAGGATATTTTCTGTTATCAATCTTCCTTTCACAAAACCGCTTTGATTCTCTGAAATAAGATTCTCAAGTATAGGATTCAGTCTTCTAGAAAGTATTTTAGATATGATCTTGGAGGTAAAGTTACTCAGACTAATAGGTCTCAAGTCAGAGAAACTACTAGGAGAGTCAACTTTAGGAATAAGAACTAAACAAGTGTGAGAAAAATATTTTGTGAGTCTCCTGCCATTGAAAACCGCTTGAACAAAATCAGTGATATCCTCTTTGATGATATCCCAACAGTATTGAAAGAATTTTCCATTATATCCATCCGGCCTGCTGCACTGTCAGGATTCATGTTAAAGACAGCATCCCTAACCTCCTCTATGTCAGGAATGGCATTGAGACTCTCATTATCAGCATCAGTCACACATTGAGGAATACAGTTGATGATATCATGATCATTGCAGTGATGATTGATGTTAAAGAAATGTTGAAAATGATGGACCGCTGCCTTGACAATATTATGATCCCCCTCAATCCATTGGCCTTTATGATCTTTGATTTTAAGAATTTGCAGCCTTCTGCTTCTCCCTCTGATGATGCTATGGAAATATTTAGTGTTAGCATCTCCTTCTTCAAACCAGTTCACCCTAGCTTTCTGTCTAAGAATGTCATCTTGCATCCTTATCCATCTAATGTACTCAGCTTGTCCTTTGTTCAATTCAGTTCTTGTTGTTTCATTACTATTCATAAGGTCCATTAGTTCAAGATATTTCATTTTTTCTTCCCACTAATGAACTTGGTTGAAAACATTGCCAATATCGTCTCTGGACCACTGAGTCAGTCTTCTGCTCAGCATTTTAAGCTTTTGATGAAGTCTCCACAGAGGGTTTCCATTGACACTGTGTCTCCAAACTTCTTCAACAACCTACAAAAAAGTTGGTTGATTAGTCCAAAAATTTAGAAACTTGAAGTATTTAGGCCCCTGCTGGTTAGAGTTCTTGCATTGAATTAGGATAGGTCTATGGTCGGAGCCAATTTTGGCCAAATGGTTAACAATGCTATTTTGAAAGAGTTGGGACCAATCATCATTGATAAACACTCTATCCAGTCTCTTCCAAATTCTTCTTCTCGGCTCCCAGTTGTTACAGCATGTGTATTTTGGACCAACAAAACCCAAGTCCATCATACCACAATTGTCCATGCAAGTTCTGAATTCTAGACTTTTATTCATTCTGTGAGGTCTGCCTCCTTTCTTTTCATCCGGGTCTAAGATTACATTGAAATCACCTCCAATGCACCATGGGCCGTTTACTTGAAGATTGGTTAACTCAAGACTACTCCATAGCTCTCTCCTTTCTTCAGGAGTACATTTAGCATATACAGTTGTGATGTAGAGATCACTGTTGGTAGCTCCATAATGCAGTTTGATAGTAAGTTGTTGATCATGATTGGTCAGAATAGTAGTCATGTTGTTGCCTGACCACATGATCCAAATCTGACTATTTGAGTTAGTAATACAGTGTTGATAACCAAGGAACCTCCTGCATCTTTCTATTTGATTAGAACTAACAAAAGGTTCCATAATAGCAACTAGTCCCACCTTATAAATGGAGATCAGTTTTTTAAGCCTTGGTAAGGCTTTTTGGTATTCACTCCCCTAATGTTCCAAAATATGGCATTTATCATGAAAACAATTCAAGTTAGGATGAGTGTCCCCTTTTAGGAGCTGTAGTATCTTTGCTTTTGTTCTTTTTTCCTTTTTTTCCTTTTCTTTTCTCTGGAGCATATACTCTGGAAAGACTCATCTTTTGAGTCAGTTTGTATTTGATCATCATGAACCATAACTATCACCCAATTAGGCGAAGTCACCTCTATTTGTTGGCTAGTCATCTCTATTTGTTGGCTAGTCACCTATCTCTCCTTTTTTAAGTTGGATTCCATATTGAGATCAACTACCATCTCAATCCCAGGAAGATTTCGAATTTCAGAAGGCACACTAGTGGATTCATTGACATAGTCACTTAGTTTTAGGGCTCTCTTTTGATTTTGACTGTTTTCATAGCCATCCCTCTCAATCAGGTTCTCTTGTTCTCGAATGGACTCCTTCATATTCTCCCTAGTCCCGGTGTCATTGGTACAGATATTTTGTTCCTGCTTATCTTGCTTAGATCTCGATGGAAAAAGAACGTTAACATCCTTGGAAAATTAATTGACTGCCTTAGTTTGACCATTGGCATCCTCAGCTTGATCTTTCAAACCGCAAAAATTAGCTTGACCACCCTGTTCATATATACTATCATCTGCGTTGTTCTGGATCATATTTTGCAGTGCCAAGTTTATTTCTTTGTTATGTTTCTTTCTCCTACTAGAGTCATCAGATAGGTTGTAGAATGGTTTGAACAAGACTTTGGCTCTCTTCTTAGGAAGCTTTTTGTCTTTGCTTTTTCTAGTATTGATCCTCGACCTCGCCCTGATGCTGCTATGTAATTGTTGCGAGTATTTATCCGACTTGACTTCATTGTTTTGCAATGGCCATAATTTGTTACCAGTCTGCTCCACATTAGTAGTAGGTCCAGCTCTATCAATTTCAACAGATTTAGCAGCCCTTACTTCATTATTTTGATCAACAATTTTCTGATTTTCTCTATGTGCAGCAGTTCCGGAAAATAGTTTTTCAGTTCTTTTTGTTTGACTGCTATTGTTTTCTTGCTGTCCAGCCTTTACAGCAGTTTTAGAAGCAGCAGATTCAGTAGAATTATCAGTTCCGGATGCAGTAGAATCAGTGTAGGCAGCTTGGGCAGCACAGTAAAAAGTGCTGTTTTTTCTGTTTTTAGCATACTGCCCAGCAGGTCCATCAAATTCCTTACTTTCAGCAATTCTTGATTGATTAACTTGATCGCCTAGTTTCACTGTTCTGATTTCCTTTTTGTCGAGACTGTCTCTACCAAAATCAGTAGGAACAGCGTGATCCTTTGGGGCAGCAAACTTATCAGATTCAGCATATTGGACAGCCATCTCCATGTCTTCCTTATTAGCAAAAGTATCACATTTTGTTCCTTTGGATCAGTTTTATTCAAGACAGTAGGAATAGTTCCAGTTTTTTCCTCTTGGTTGCAATTGTTTTTTTGATGTCCAGGTTTGTTGGCTCTCATAGAATCCACATGAGCTTCATTGTCATTTGGAACAATTGCATTAAAGGAATCAGTAGTATCACTACTTGGGCCATCCACCCCTGCATTTTCCTTATTAGGCAACACTCCAAGATTATTTCCATACTCCATATTTTGATCCTCAGGAAGTCTATTGTCTTCACTCGGATTTTCAGCATTCTTTTGAGCTTCCAATTCCCTATTTTCAGCAGCTTTTTTCCTTTCTAAAGATCTACAATTGACCAAATTATGTCCCAATTTGCACAGAACTTACAATACTTAGGAACCTCTTCAAATTCAATTTTTTGTACAAAACCTTTTTGAGGTGCATTGTCATATATTTGTCCCACATAAACGGAGTTCAGTTGTTCCTTAAGCAAATCAATTTCAACTCTAACTTTGGTCATACTAGGCTGTGTTCTTCCTTTGGTAGCTAAATCCATTTCAAGGGGAGTACCAATTGCACTCACCACTTGTTTCACATAATTCCAAGTGTGCATATGAAAAGGTAAGCCAGGAAGAAGTACCCATACCGGAGCGATAGGCAGGTCTTCCTCCGGCTTGAAATCCGGCGACCATTTTTGGAGCCACATTTGTTGCCCTTCAATTTCAATGACTCGTTTAAACCAAACAGCATTGAAATCTTCTTCGTTAGTGAAATCTAGGAAAACATTGTACATATCATAGACCCCAATCTTTGTCGAGCCCTTGATTGATATTAGTTCCTTTAATTTTGACCTAATTTTGTCAATTTGGGGCCTTGGTTTGAGAAATCTCCCGACAATTGTGAGCTTGCATTCCTCCGTCATGACACTGTAGTAATCAGTGGCTTTGAAAAGAACCGCCGCCATGCCGTTGTGAACAGTGTGGGTCGCAACCACTGATTCTCTGTTTTGGCAAGATGAAGATGGGGAAGACGATGAGTAGGCAACCTTTGTAGCATAGGTTGCTTTCATTGCAATTGCTTCAGTATATTGACTCGCCAGATTATTTGGGGTCGAGTGGCCCCCCAGACGCGCCGGAGCGGCGCCGTCCGGCGGTTCCATCAGTGGCGCGTGGAGGACAAACGCTTATAAACTAGCCGTTGGAAAATGTCGAGGAGAGAAAAATTCTAGTTTTATCTAATTAGCTCGAGAGGGTCGATAATAGTCATTTGGGTGGTTAGATTTTCAATATGAGAGAGAAAAAAATTTAGGTTCTTGTTCGAATCCGAATTATGGGTTAGGTTAGCTGTTTAATGGGCAAAATGAACATGTCTCAAATTAATTCTCAGCCCTCTACATGACCCTTTAATTGGTGGGTCCTAGTGGTATCAATGGAGGAGAAGCAGATTTGAGCCGAAGTATAAAGGCCAGGGTACATAAAATCGAATAATGAAACGAAGGATAGATATGAATAATAGTAGAAACTAAAAGGTCAAAGATGATCCTTTTCCTTTTCTTTTTGTAATAGTCTCTTGACACGTGCGTTGCAAGTATATTCTAAGTTATTTTTTACAAGATGTTGAATAATCACATGATATTATTGAAACATATTTTTGAGTAATAAATAAAACAAAGGACTTTCTGTAGTGATCCAAGTATAGAGAAGGTAAGAAGTAACTGTCATCGTAGGCAATCTCTTTGACAAGTTACGATCAAATGTAAAATCGTAATTATAAAACTTATCATATTCAGCACCTTTGAGTAGTATAGTCAACAATCAACACTATATAAAATATTCAATGACGTAGAAGACGCTTCTTCAACATTTCTTCTTCCTAGCGCCCAAAGAAAAAGACTATACGAGAGATATATATCATCAATTAAAATAATATTGAAATGGTATCTTTGTTTGTCCCTATTTATTTAAAGTCTTATATCTTGTGAAACGTTGTCTTTCTTTTTCTATCTCTTTGTTCGTGGATGGAGTATGAAAAGTTTGAGCAGTTATTATTATTGAGACATTGAAGTTCTTTTATAATACTATGAAATATGAAAGAGTAGAGTAGTAGTAATAATTGAGACATTTATTCCTACACCAAATCTTTTACGATAAAGAATAGGAAGGGGTGATGTAATAATAATTGAGATATTTATCTGACCATATGAAGTGGTGTTAACTTTTCTCCTTCTAATTAATTTTCTTAATTATTTTTATTAGAATATATTTTTACACTTTTATACAAAAATAATTCAAACTAATATTTGATTGAAGGGTAAAGTTGTCACTTAGTATTTAATGAGTAAATTTGTAAAATAATTTTTGACTTGGGATGTTCTCACTTTTAGTATAGTATAGCATATAGTATAGTATAGAAGATATATATATATATATATATATATATATATAGGAAAAATCCTTTTGGCCTAACTGATTTTGGCCAGATTGACCCAAATGGGGTCATTTTACGCTCTAATTAAGGTTTCAGACGCTTTTTTATGCCCATAATACCCTTTCAGTTAGTTTTTGAATATTCTCTTTGACCATTTAATATTTGTCTTCTCAATGCATGGAAGAGTTTAAAGGTTCAAAACCTATTTCCCATAAAGGTTTTTTTATTTTATTTTTACGTATTTACAACCTTTTTTTGTAGTATACACCCATATAATCCGAAATAATTCATCTATATACATGTATTTTATTGTGCATTTCGTATAATTTTTAGTATTTGATTTGTATTTCGTCTATTTTATAGTATAATACGGTCTTCAAAGCTTTATAATTACGTTGTTGCGCTTTATATATAGTTACATTGAACGTCTATACATATATAATAAGTATATATTGATTGAGACCATATAATTACGTTTACTATGGTTCCACTAGTCAATTGAAACCGATCGTTATATTTTGGGATATAATTAGCAATTTAATTATGAGATATAAATAATAAGTAGAGTTTTAGCTTTATAATTACGTTTTTGCTCTTTATATATAGTTACATTTAACGTCTATACATATATAATTATGTTTACTATGGTTCCACTAGTCAATTGACACCGATCGTTATATTTTGGGATATAATTAGCAATTAAATTATGAAATATGAATAATAAGTAGATTTTTAGCTTTATAATTACGTTTTTGCGTTTTATATATAGTTACATTGAACGTATATACATACATAATAAGTATATATGGTTCCACTAGTCAATTGACCCCGATCGTTATATTTTGGGATATAATTAGCAATTTAATTATGAAATATGAATAATAAGTAGATATCGACACTAGTTAATTACGTTTTTACGCTTTATATATAGTTACATTTAACGTCTATACATATATAATAAGTAGATATTGATAGCGACCATATAATTACGTTTACTATGGTTCCACTAGTCAATTGACAATGATCATTATATTTTGGGATATAATTAGCAATTAAATTGTGAAATATGAATAATAAGTAGATTTTTAGCTTTATAATTACGTTTTTGCGCTTTATATATAGTTACATTGAACACATATACATATATAATAAGTATATATGGTTCCATTAGTCAATTGACAACGATCGTTATATTTTGGGATATAATTAGCAATTTAATTATGAAATATGAATAATAAGTAGATATTGACACTAGTTAATTACGTTGTTGCGCTTTATATATAGTTACATTGAACGTCTATACATATATAATAAGTAGATATTGATAGCGACCATATAATTACGTTTACTATGGTTTCACTAGTCAATTGACACCGATCGTTATATTTTGGAATATAATTAGCAATTTAATTAGATATAAATAATAAGTAGAGTTTTAGCTTTATAATTACGTTTTTGCGCTTTATATATAGTTACATTGAACGCATATACATATATAATAAGTATATATGGTTCCATTAGTCAATTGACAACGATCGTTATATTTTGGGATATAATTAGCAATTTAATTGTGAAATATGAATAATAAGTAGATATCGACACTAGTTAATTACGTTGTTGCGCTTTATATATAGTTACATTGAACGTCTATACATGTATAATAAGTAGATATTGATAGCGACCATATAATTACGTTTACTATGGTTTCACTAGTCAATTGACACCGATCGTTATATTTTGGGATATAATTAGCAATTTAATGAGATATAAATAATAAGTAGAGTTTTAGCTTTATAATTACGTTTTTGCGCTTTTTATATAGTTACATTGAACGCATATACATATATAATAAGTATATATGGTTCCATTAGCCAATTGACAACGATCGTTATATTTTGGGATATAATTAGCAATTTAATTATGAAATATGAATAATAAGTAGATATCGACACTAGTTAATTACGTTGTTGCGCTTTATATATAGTTACATTGAACGTCTATACATATATAATAAGTAGATATTGATAGCGACCATATAATTATGTTTACTATGGTTCCACTAGTCAATTGACACCGATCATTATATTTTGGGATATAATTAGCAATTTAATTATGAGATATAAATAATAAGCAGATTAATAACTTTATAATTACGTTTTTGCGCTTTATATATAGTTACATTGAACGTATATATTCGTGGTTGTTGTATTTGTATTGTGTTCATTTGGATTCATATTTTCTTGTACCACCGAATTTTCTTGGTTTGAATCCATTTGTTAGATAGGGTAAAATGTCCACTTGACTTGGTTTGGTATGAAGTATAATAAATCGTATATACCGTATTTGTTTTTAAGAAAGGAAGAAAATATAATAATTTGTATACACACTAAATCGTATAATTCGTATAATCATAAAATACACATAAATACAATGAACATACAAATATAATACAAGACTCTTCAACTCCCCCATTTAATTTTCGCATAATTCAAGGCTGAGAATTTAATTTTATGTTTTTGGAGGGAAAAATATAGGCTAATTAATTAGAGGGGCTTGGATGATTTTTCACTGGTGTGGCCAAAGTTTGGTCACGCCAGGTGGGCCGTTTAGCATATATAAAATCTTGTGAAACGTTGTCTTTCTTTTTCTTTCTCTTTGTTCGTGCCGGGAGTATGAAAAGTTTGAGTAGTTATTATTGAGACATTGAAGTTCTTTTATAATATGAAATATGAAAGAGTAGAGTAGTAGTAATAATTGAGACATTTATTCCTGCACTAAATCTTTTACGATAAAGAATAGGAAGGGGTGAAGTAATAATAACCGATATATTTATCTGACCATATGAAGTGGTTTAACTTTTTCTCCTTCCAATTAATTTTCTTAATTATTTTTATTAGAATATATTTTTACACTTTTGTACAAAAATATTTTCAAACTAATATTTAATTGAAGGGCAAAGTGGTCATTTTTAGTTATAGTATGATGACCTGATATGATTATATATGCATATCGCATAGTACTTAAACTCCTCCTTAAAATGAATTTATATCTCAAGCTTTTTCTTTGCCAAAAATATTTCTTTTAGCCAGAAGTATTTTTTCTAAAGTTAGGGTGTTTGGTCAGCTTTAGAAGGAAAAAAATATTTTTGAGTAGAAGCGGAAGCTATTTTTTAGAAGTTGAAAAATTTTTCTTCTTCCCAAAAGTACTTTTCTGAAAAATAATTAAAAAAATACACTTAGAAGTATTTCAGAAAAGCTTGATCAAATATTAATTATTGTTCAAAAGTATTTTTTAAATTAATTAAATAAAAATAAATTATTTTTATTCAATTAGAATAAATTCACATAATTTGGTGCACGTTAGGTGAACCTTTTTGTCCAAACCAAATTAGTATCTATATTCACTTGTACTTTTGCCGTCCTCTGTCTATTTGTAATACCAATACCAATTCAGTAGGAGTACTTAGAGCTATCTCCTTCCTCTCTTCTCTGAGATGGGTGTGATTAAAGCAGCGATTGTTGATGGGGTGTTGACTTTTTTATGGGTTTTATGCTCCTCTTGTATTGGGGTTTCTACTTACTTGGTAGCTACTACTTTTGGTGTTGTCAATGAAATGGGCAGCCTCTTCATCACTACCCTTGTTGTTTTTCTTTTGTTCTTGGTCTTTGGATTTCTGGGTGATGCATTGGGTGGTGCTGGTTTCAATCCAACCTCCAATGTCGCCTTTTATGCAGCTGGTCTTGGTCACGATTCTCTTGTCTCAGCCGCCCTTCGTTGTCCTGCTCAGGTTCTTCAATATTTTATTTTATTTTTAATAGAGGAGGTGAATAGAATAAGCACAATCCGCCTTTTAGAGTTGTAGGTTACGAGGTAGCCTGATAGTGTTTTGTCTTAGGCTGCTAGTAGCTGGTGTCCATACTACTTCCTTAGGGTTGCAAGTTAGGTTGTAGTATGCTAGTTTGATAGTGTTTTGTCTTATGATGCTAGTGGCTCTTGACTTGTTGTGTCCTTATTACTTTCCTTGTGTCTGTAGTACTGTGCCATTGTTTACTGTTTATTGTTATTGCTTTTTTTTCTATTTTCTGCTTAATACGTTGCTTGCTGGTGTTATCGTTCTGGCTTCCTTCGGTGTTACTGCTCCACTGTCTCTTTCCATCGTCGTGAACCGAGGGTCTATCGGAAATAGCCTCTCTACTCCTTCGAAGTAGGGGTAATGTTTGCGTACACACTACCCTTTCCAGACCCCACTTGTGTGATTCTACTGGGGTGTTGTTATTGTAAAAGGAGGAGAATAGAATAAGCACAATCCATATTCTGATAACATTGACCAATCAATTGGAAAGATTTTTGAAAAAGTATAAAAGGTATGATTTGATTGTTATAGGTAGCTGCAGTTGTTGGTTCACTTGCAATAATGGAGCTTATGCCTAAGCAGTATCACCACATGCATTGGGTGGTGCTGGTTTCAATCCAACTGCCAATGCCGCCTTTTATGCAGCTGGTCTTGGTCACGATTCTCTTGTCTCAGCCGCCCTTCGTTGTCCTGCTCAGGTTCTTCAATTTCGTTTTTGAATAGTGGAGGTGAATAGAATAAGCACAATCCGCCTTTTAAGGTTGTAGGTTACGAGGTAGCAGGCTATTCTCATAGTGTTTTGTCTTAAGCTGCTTGTAGCTCCTGTGGTGTCCATACTACTTCGTTAGGGTTGCAGGTTAGGTTATACGATGCTAGTTTGATAGTGTTTTGTCTTAGGATGCTAGTGGCTCTTGTTGTGTCCTTATTACTTCCGGTGTGTCTGTAGTACCGTGTTGTGCCACTGTTATTGCTTATTGTTATTCAGGGGCGAACCTACGTTGGTGGTTGAGGGGTCACGTGACCCCATTAGCCTCGACAAAAATTAAGTATATACATATTATATATATATATATATATATATATATATATATATATATATATATATATATATATATATATATATATATATATATGTACTTATATACGGGACCCCTTAAATATTTTAATGGTGCCCCCAACGACAAAGTGACGGATGGAAGAAGTGGTTGCTTTGGGCACTTAAATTCTCTCCTATGCTTTGGTGATGCGGGTTCGAAAGCACCCGAAGTTTTCCTCAGTCTTTTCTCCTCTTTTTTATTTTAGTTCTTTGAATACAATGTAATTTTTATTTATTAGCAAATTACTTTATTATTTACTTTTATCCTCTTCTTTTTTAAAATTCAATTATAGTTTAGTACTAATACAAAATAGTCAACTTAATTAATTTTATTCTTTTTTTGAAAATTCCTTCCTTAAAATTGAAATCCTCAAATTGCAACTTATCGCTCCACAAATAAAAAAAATACAAATCTTCTGCCACAATCTTCTTTAACAATCACTATGAATTGGCAATGCAATCTTCTTCAATTCTTTTAGTATTAACATACTCTTAATCTTAATTTCTTTAGTAAGTCTTTGATAATTTTAAGTTTGAACACCCTTTTGCGAAGAACTCTCTCTCCCCTTTTAGTGCTTTCTTTTTCTTTAGAACTTCTTTTTGTTAATACTTGGATGATAAGTCAACATAATCATTAAGTTTTAAAGAGTTGCATGCCGAATTTTATCGCTAGTGATAGCATATACAGTGGTGCCCCCGTCATGCTCGAATCCTGGGTCCGCCTCTGTTGTTATTGCTTTCTTTCTATTTTCTGGTTAATACGTTGCTGGTGTTATCTTTCTGGCTTCCTTTGCTCCACTGTGTCTTTCCATCGTCATGAACCGAGGGTCTATTGAAAATAGTCTCTCTACTCCTCCGGAGTAGGGAGGAGTAGGGATAAGTTCTGCGTACACACTACCTCTCCAGACCCCACTTGTGTGATTCTACTGGGTTGTTCAGTTGTTGTTATTGTTATTGTTGTAAAAGGAGGGGAATAGAATAAGCACAATCCATATTCCGATAACATTGACCAATCAATTGGAAAGATTTTTGAAAAAGTATAAAAGGTATCATTTGATTGTTATAGGTAGCAGGTGCAGTTGCTGGTTCACTTGCAATAATGGAGCTTATGCCTAAGCAGTATCACCACATGCTTGAGGGGCCTGCTTTGAAGGTGGATGTACAAGCTGGAGCTATCGCGGAGGGTGTCTTGACCTTCATAATCACATTCATGGTCTTTGTCATTGTCCTTAGGGGTCCGAAAAGTGCACTTCTCAAGAATTGGTTGCTTACGTTGGTAACTGTCACTTTGGTGGTTGCAGGTTCAAACTACACTGGACCTTCTATGAATCCAGCCAATGTAAGTCTTGCTTTTATTTGTTGGCGCTCGCTTTCTAGACATTGATGATGAATAGAATTAGTTTTCCAGTGACTATTCTATTGGTGATAAAAAAAATAATTTGGAACTATCAACCTCTTTGTTGCCCCGAGCTCATCTACAGATTGATAACATGCCCCATCATAATATACTGTATAAAACACTGTGTTTTTGTCAGACCCTTTGTTAGCAATTGTGGATGGAAATATACAGATGGTACTACCTGGGAGTGAAAATTATGCCCCAACATTACACCACTAACCATCTCAAAAATCGTTCAATTGAAACGCTGTGAATTGTTACTGGTAGGGAACTTGAAATCTTCCTGTATCTTTTGAAAACCAACTCTAACCTCATTCAACAACAACAACAACAACCTAGTAGAACCCCACTAGTGGGGTCTGGGGAGGATAGAGTGTATGCAGACCTTACCCCTACCCTGCGGGTAGGGAGGTTGTTTCCGAGAGACCCTCCACTCAACAGACGAGACAATAATATTAGAAAAGAACAAAAGGATAAATCCATAGCAACAAAAGAAACCAAAATAATAATAATCAGAATCGAAAGAGACAGCAAACAAGTGGAAAATTGAAGATGTCCGCTGTAAAACAAATGCACTTTCTCTAGCAATTCTGTATAGGAAAAGAGACAAGTGAAGAAAGGTGCAAACCGGATGTGCCATTTGAGTTTTTAGGAAAGATTACCAATGTGTGAACATTAACTAATTGAACCCTGATTATACTTGTATTTACCTCATACTGTCATGGAATATGGTAATTATAGAGAATAGATTTAGACAGCAAGTATTACCTAAATTTGCCTTTCAATCTAACCTAGATTATCTGTCTAATCTAGAGAGTGATCACATTGCTATTGTTTCGTTTTACTTATTTGCATTTTGTCGCATAAAGTCTAGTTACAAACTTCTTCGCAAGTGTAAATATTAAATGATACTTTGCTTTTATGCATCTTTGTTTAGAATATGGAGAAACTAAGACCGGGAATGAGTTCAATCAAGAATCTAGTCGAGATGACTAACCAAGTCTTTTATTTTACCCTACAATTTTCTATGAACGCATCCTGATCTGATTTGGAACTTTATACCTTTTCCTTCTACTAGCAACAGTTATCTTCAAATATATAAACTTCGGTCCATGTATGAAAATAGAGTAAGAATACCCTAAGAAAGTTAGCTTGTTGTAGTAAGAAAGTTTTCTGACTTATAACAGTTAGGTTGGTTGTAGTACAAAAGTTTTCAGAGTTGTGTAGTTTGGCAAGCCGTCCCTTATGGGTGGTGAAGCCAACCCCTTTGGTAGGAAAACTTTTGCGACTATAAACAAATTAACTATTAGTGCAACTTGGCAATAGCTAGCCCTTTTTGTAGGAAAATTTTCGTATCCATGATATAGTTTGCTTTCTTGGAGTCTCTTGCTCTGTTCTGTATACCGTGAGGGTTCAGTTGAACCCGTGGTTCGAACGCTACATTCGCCTCTGACCACACAACTGCTTGTTAATTGGGTATGGCATTTGCAGGCATTTGGCTGGGCGTACCTGAGCAATGCACACAACACATGGGAGCACTTTTATGTTTATTGGGTCAGTCCCTTCATAGGAGCAATATTAGCTGCATGGATTTTTCGAGCTCTATTTCCGCCTCCAGTAAAGCAGAAACAAAACTGAAAAACATTCTGCTTCAGTTTGTTCTCCAGTTCCTATATTGTTGCTTACCTCGTCGATTAAGGATAGCTTAAAAATGCTCTTACAGTGTTCTTATATGGAAGTGTTCATTGTAGTTTTTTGATTTTATTGTGCTTTTTAATAAAAAAATTCCCTTTTGAGTGGCTTCTTAAACAAAATCAATCACAAAATTGTAGTTGTTGTTGCACTTGTTGGGATATATACTATTAACTATGTATTTAGTTTAGATTATAGTATTTATTATGACTAGATGATGTATCCGCGTGATGCACGGGTCCAATTGTTACTTTTTTTTCTTCTTCTTGTTTTCATCCTTTTAATATTTCTTGGTCTATTGTTAATTACACACTTTCTACGCCTTTAGGGAAAGAAGAAAGAGAATAGGCTTTTGTGTAATAATGTATAGAACCATGATTACATGTATTGTTATTTATCTTTTGCATTATGTGCATTTTAATTTTCTGAAATCGTATTACTATATCAATCACTTTGAAACACTTGTTGAGTTTAATGCTTTATTATACAGTGATTAGATAATAATCAAGTAGAATTCAAATTATTTCTACATAGGTTCTTTTTTATTTTAAATTTTTTTTGCATCACTAAGTCTTAAATTAATTACTATTAAATAGTAATTAAAAAGTCAAGTTGAAAAATAAGTCGTCATGTATTTTTCTTATTGTTTAAATTGAATTATAATATAGTTTTATTCTTTTAGTATTTTCAGTTGTGTTAATGTATTACTTTTTTTTGCTTTCATACTAATCAAAATTTGAAGAATAAAACATATTAATATTATTCCCAAATAGTTGATGAAAAGGTATTTTGTGGTTCTTTGAAACAATAATCGTGATTTTTAATTATTAAGAATTTTAACAAGAAAATTTGTATTTTGTTCTAGTTGAATGACATAATATTATAAATAAATTAATATCTCGATCACTCTAAATACTAATCAAATTGACTTTAAATTAAAAATATTGTAGTTTTTTCTAGTTTCATTTGATATGATTGAGATACTATTTACGGTATAATGCAGTTTTCATTACAATAGTAGTATTTGTTGAGACTTTTTTAAAAATAACTAATTGTATATTTATATATTTTGAAATTTATATAATGTTGAATTCTTATTGAATGGAGTATGTACTCAACTAACTTCGATTATAGAGGGAGAAGTATAATCCTGTATGATGATACTTCTCACACTTCCTAATATACAATGATTTTTAAAAGAAAAACTTTCACACATTAATTGTCTTAATTTTTACTTCAGATATTCTCAACTCATATTTTAGAGAGGGGAAACTTATTATACAATTTGAACATATTTTTGATATTTTATAATAAAAAAGGGGACTTGAAACTATATTTTATTCTTAAATATTTTTTTTCGAATTTTATAAAATATTCCAATTGAAATTGAAATTTAATGAGAACTTTGTATAAAATGATATCAATTGATAATGATATAATAACATTTGAATGTAAATCCACATACATTATCACTAATTCTTTCTTAATGAAATCTTCTTTACCTCAAATAGTTAATAAATAAAATAATATTTCTTAAGGAGATAATAGAATTGTCATAAATAAATGTATGTGATCTTAGTATTTTTAATCAGGTGAACATTTGAATTACAAAATTATCAAAAAGATAATTTTTCTAGTTAAAAGTACTTATTGAAAAAATAATAATAATAACAATCAAGTAATGCATTTAATGAAGATAGCGAAGGTTGAATGGGAAATGAGCTTCACCTAAAGAATTTAATAGCTTATGGCCACATTAGTATTGGTTTTTCCTGTTATTAAGAACCCACAACCAAACTTTTGAGCCTAGTATACAAGCAAACAATACACTAATATATTTAAAATGACCATTATGCCCTTGGTCAACCACCTCTTCTTTCTTCGATATAATAGAAAAATAATTGTTCATTCAATTTTAATAAAGTTTTTAATAGATCATATATTAGTCTGTGTCATTTGCTTATATAGTAGATGATTTAGTGTATAGAGTTTAGCTTATACACGGAAGATTAAATTATCGGTTCTTATAAGTATAAAGTTTGAGTTCACAATCTAATGATGGAATTGGATAAACCATGAAGAATGATGATACCAATAACTTGATGTGGACCTTCCCAATTTGGGCCTAGTTTCCCTTCGTTTGGGTCTTGAGTATTTAGGGTGACTTTCCTTAGAACTAAGTCCCCGATTCCTATGTGGCGAAGATTGGCTCTTTTGTTATAATATCTCTTGATTCTTTGTTTCTGTGCGTCCATCCGAACAAGCACAACTTCTCGTTTTTCACCCAATAGCTCGAGGCTAGTGTCATAGCCTCGTGATTTGATTCATCTGTTGCATGCCGAAATATGGTGCTAGGTTCTCCGACCTCGACTGGGATTAAGGCCCGGATCCATATACCAAGGAGAATGGAGTTTCCCCCGTGCTGGTATTTGATGTCGTTCGGTATGCTCAAAGGACCTCGGGCAGAACCTCTCTCCATTTCCCTTTAGCGTCACTCAACCTTTTCTTCAAGTTTTGGATAATAGTCTTATTCGTGGATTCGGCATGTCTGTTTGCGCTTGGGTGATATGGTGTGATAATATCCTTTTTAGTTTGTGTTCTTCAAGGAACTTTGTTACCTTGCTGCCGATGAATTGCTTCCCATTGTCACATACGATTTCGGCGAGTATCCCGAACCGACACACGATGTGATCCCATATGAAGTCTATGACCACTTTTTCTCTTATCTTCTCGATGGCCTGTGCTTTCACCCATTTAGAAAAATAGTCAGTCATAACCAAAATGAATTTAGCTTTACCTGGTTCCATTGGCAGAGGGCCAGCGATGTCCATCTTATGAATGGCCACGGGGATAGGACTTAATGGAGTTGTTCTCCGAGCTGATGGATCATTGGTGCGAACCTTTGGCATTTATCGCATTTTCAAACAAACTCCTTAGTGTCTTTTTCCATGATATCCCAGTAGTACCCTGCTCTAATAATTTTGTGAATCAAAGAGTCAGCAGCGGAGTGATTCCCACAAGTACCTTCGTGGATTTCTCACAGAACATAATCGGTGTCCCCCAGCCCTAAGCATACCGTCAGTGGTCCATCGAAAGTCCTCCTGTACAACGTTCCATCCTCATCCAATGTGAATCGGGCTGCTTTAGTTTGTATGGCTCTCGAATCTTTAGGGTCCGAATAGAGCTTTTCGTGCTTTAAATATTCAACATATTTATTCCTCCAATCCCAAGTCAAACTTGTAGAATTTATCTCGGCATGACCCTCCTCGACCACAGATCTCGATAGTTGGACAACAGTCCTCGGGACAATATCATCTTCTTCGACTGATGATCCCAAGTTCGCAAGTGCGTCGACCTCACTATTTTGCTCCCGAGGTACATGGTCTAGCGTCCACTCCTTGAAGCGGTGCAAGGTTACCTGCAGCTTATCCAAATACCTCTACATCCTATCCTCTCGAACTTCGAAGCTTTTGTTTACTTGGTTCACCACCAATAAAGAGTCGCATTTGGCTTCAACTACTTCTTCCCCCAAGCTTTTAGCTAACTCGAGACCTGCAATCATGGCCTCATACTCCGCCTCATTATTAGTCAACCTAGAAGTTTTGATAGATTGTCTAATAGTGCTACCCATAGGTGGCTTTAATACAATGTCAATCCCGGACCCTTTCACATTCAAGGCTCCATCCGTGAAGAGAGTCCATACCCCTGACGACGTACCCGATTTTAGTAGAAGTTCCTTCTCCACTCCGGGTACGAGGGGTGGCGTAATCGGCCACGAAGTCAGCTAAGATTTGAGATTTGATGGTTGTTCGGGGTTGATAAGCGATATCGTACACGCCAAGTTTGACGGCCCATTTGGCCAATCGGCCTGATATCTCGGGCTTGTGCAAAACATTTCGGAGAGGATAAGTGGTTAATTTTCTAGAAATATGGGGTGAAACTAGAAATATGGCTTTAATTTTCTAGATGCGCTTATTAATGCAAGTGCCAACTTCTCTAAGTGTGGATACCTAGTTTCATCTTCTCCTAAGGTTCGACTTACGTAATAAACAGGAAACTGCGTACCTTGCTCTTCTCGAACTAGTACGCCACTTACCGCTACTTCGGACACAGCCAAGTATAAGTATAACTTCTCATCCGCCTTCGGGGTGTGGAGCAGAGGTGGGATCTACAAGTACCGCTTTAATTCCTCCAACGCTTGTTGGCATTCCGGGGTCCACGTGAAATCATTTTTCTTTTTGAGTAAGGAGAAGAACTTGTGACTCCGATCTGACGACCTCGAGATGAATCGACCCAAAGCAGTTATCCGTCCCGTTAACCGTTGTACGACTTTTACACTGTCCACGACGGTGATGTCTTCGATGGCTTTAATTTTGTCGGGGTTGATCTCGATCCCCCTATTTGACACCATGAAACCCAGGAACTTCCCCGAGCCAACTCTGAAAGCACATTTCTCGTGGTTGAGTTTCAAGTTGTATTTTCTCAAAATCTCAAACGTTGCCTGCAAATGAGTCAAATGGTCCTCTGCGCGCAGGGATTTAACTAACATATCGTCAATGTAAACTTTCGTTGATTTACCTATCTGTTCCTCGAACATTTTGTTAACTAGGCGTTGGTATGTAGCTCCTGCATTTTTTAGCCCGAAGGGCATTACATTGTAACAATAAGTTCCGTATTTAGTGATAAATGAGGTCTTTTCCTGGCCCTCCGGGTTCATCTGAATTTGATTGTACCCCGAAGTGGCCATACTCGGCCCAGGTATTCAGCGTGCACTTCGATCTTCGAGCCTCCGACTTCCTCTATCGGGCTCGAGCCCAGCCTATTTCGGCCTTATTCTTGAAGCGGTTCCTCGAGCCCACAAATCGGGCATACCTGATTCTGACCGTACACAGATAATAATAATGTACATTGGCAAAGTAATAGTTAGTTGATGGAACCCATGTCCCGGTTTAGAGATTGATGATACACCTTTATGAAAGCTTATAAGTTTTCTTATGTAAACCCAACCGGTGGATTTTGTATCCGACAAATGAAATAAGTTAAGCGAAAGTCTAAAGGAAATAATCAATAAATTAAATTGTCAGTAATTTAATTTAATTGATTAGTATATGGATCTTAACATGGGGAGTTAAAATAAGATTTAATGGATGAATTTTGAAATTGAATAAGGAGGCAATTACGAATTTTTAGTGGAATAATTCGTAATTAATTAGGGTGGATATTAATTTCGAAAATTAGAAATTAATTTCATAATTGGAAGCCTTGTTAATTAAATTATATGGTCCCTGTTGTGCCTAAATAAAAGGAAATAAAGGAATCTTTTTTCTTGTGGAAAGGAAAACCCAACAGGTTTTGTAAAAAGAGTTTTAACCCTTAAAACTTGTGCTATAAATACATAACGTTTTCCACCTAGAGGAGTGAGCGATGGTGGCCGAAATTTTCAGCCATATTTTCCTATAAATTTCGCGCACACGAAATTGCTTTTTTCGGGTATTATTTGGGTAACACAATAGAAGACCGTGGAACGTTCGAGATCATGATTGTGTGGGCGGTGAAGATTTCATTGAGAAGTTATGGAACTGAAGGCTCACGCGATAGAAGAGATATGTTCACACTTCAAGAGGTAACCCGTGAAACCCTGTATATGCTAGTTGTCTAGATTACATGTGATTTTCATACTGGAATTGTTTTCACTGTTTTATAATAATCCATCAGTGCATAATATGCTGGATTTTGTTTTTGTGCTCGTTTAGGTGCCAAATGACTGTTGTTGAGTGAGGAGGGTTCAAATGTTGGTGTCAATTCTTGCTTGTTGCTCTTGCGATTATTGGAAGTATTCCAACGACGATCAAGGACAAAGAGGATGATGTCAATCATTATGCCGACCTAGCACTGGCAAAAATGAATTGACCAATCCAGATCTTAAACGGAGTATACTATGTAGGCGTTTGGACATAAGAATTGTAAAATTCAAAAAATGGTGGAAAAAAATTTCAAGTGAAAATGGTATTTGAAATTTAGAGTTGTGTTTGGACATAAATTTCAGCATGGGTTATTTTTGAAATTTTGTGAGTGATTTTGTGTGAATTCTGAAAAATAGTTTTTTGGAGTTTTTCAAATTTTTGAAAATTTCCAAAATGCATCTTCAAGCGAAAATTAAAATTTTTATGAACAAACGCTAATTTAAAAAAAAATGAAATCTTTTTGAAAAAAAAAAATTGATGTCCAAACGGGCTCTATATTGAAAAACGGTACTCGTGAATGCTGTCAGTCTTTTCACATCCGGAGGACGTGAACCTCTATTGAGTCGTCTGGTTTTGGTATTATTTAGTTACAACCCAATTTCATCATCCATCAAGTTCTTCCGGTGTAACTTTAATTTGATGACTGACACATGTCCCCTCTTAGATCTAATGGTCAATATTTATTTAACTAAAACAACCTCTCAAACCATGGTTAATTAACACCCTCTAATTATCTTAGCACATCCTTTCAGTCGGGATCCATGCTCGGGGCGGAGAATCGATTGATTAATTTTGGGCTCGAGTTCAGCCCGCCGACCTCTAAAGATGGGTCTTTCCTCGGCACCTCCAAACCACCCAACCCGGACCACACCTTCAAAAAAGGAATGGAGGGGATCGTTCGCACCATGGGCCCCTTCATTGGTCGCTCCTTCGTTGCTCGGGCTTCGTCGAACATAGACTCGATGAAGGAAGGCGACCCAAAAATTTCGACACCGGGCGGAGCAGAGTCGGCGTCTCGAGAGGTCTCGGCCCTCACATCTACATTGGACTCTTGAACCTGAGGGGGATTAGCCTACATTGTTTCCCCCTCGGGTGCCACCAGCTCTTCGGGGAAGGATGGCTCACAAGCCATAAAAATCACCTTCCTCAGGCTCGTTCCTGATCCGGAAAAACAAGTCCGAGTGAGGCGCTCGGGAGCTAGAACTCTCCTTTGGTTTATGATCCAACCTTCTCATTGGCCTCTTCTTCTCTGAACTCGGAGCCCTACTTCTCTTCTTCTCTCTTGTTGCAGCCCCGGGTTGCTCCGAAGCACAAGGATCGACGGACAAGTCTTCGCCCCCTACTAAAGTCCTAAGCTCAATGGTCCTAGGCAATCCTGCAAAAAGAAAAGAGAGGGAATAAGAACATTGTGCTGAAAAAAGGGAACCTAGTGTTACTTATTCGGGAAAGAAATCTTACCGTGGGAACGGGCCTCCCAGCGGCCCTTCGAGAGTTCATGACACGAGCACTCAGAATGAGGCATCTGCGAGCAAATGCCCTCGATACACTCCTTGAGCCGAAGAATGGCGTTTGGGACACGAGCAAGGACTGCACCACAGCAAATACCAATGAGTAAAAGGGAGATAAAACATAACGTCGACATTTAAAAGAAAGTTATGCTTACCTGATACAATCCACTTCTCTGGGAATGGCCTGAACTCGGCAGGGATCAAGTTTGCGGTCCTCACCTGGACAAAGCATCCCTGCGAGCCCCGATCCCGGTCCTCATCGATGCTTGAAAATGAGGCTTTGCTAGCCCGGCGTACGAGCTTTATCATACCCCCCCCCTCCCCGAAAGATTCGGGGACTCTACAGGCGGAGTAGATGATCGATGATGAACAAGCAGGTGTCAATTTTATTCACAATGAATCGAAGGAGGATTACGATCCTCCATAGCAATGGGTGGATCTGACCGAGGTATACTTCATACCTTCTACAGAAGTCCAGGATAACCGAATCCACCGGGCCCAGTGTGGAGAGACAAGTGTAAACACTCAGATACCCCTCCACATTAGTAGTAATGACGTCATCGGCCCCGGGGATTACTATGTCCTTATCTGCCCAGCCGCAGTCCGTACGAACCGCAGGAAGGACGACCTTGGGATGGAGCAAATGTATCTAGATACCGCCTCGCATCGGCATGTGGGCTTTTTTACCTTAAAGTCGTCCGCGACCGAACACCCCCCCCCCCCCCCGCTGTTCTTTCCTCACCATCAGTAACGCAAAATGACAC
>ML259884.1:0-24233 GCA_005239495.1 Nicotiana undulata | reverse complement strand
CCCCCCCCCCCCCCCGGACGAACATTTTCTAGGGAGGTTCGGCTTCCAATTCATCGGTAGCGTACCCAGAGCAGACCTCTTGAGGTCAACCACATCGGGAGCGGTCTCCTCGACTTTGGTGGTCGACCGTGAAGAAGAAGAAGTAACTTTTTCGGGAACAGTCTTAGAAGTCGTCGCCATTGTTATCTGGAAAAAAGTTTGAAAAAGTGAGAGGGAAGATTGGGAGATGAAGGGTAAAAGCTTGCAGAGAAAACCAAGCGCATTGATTTGGGTAAAAGATTAATGAACACTTGCAATTTGCTGAAAAATCTTGAAGAACGAAGGTACAAATATTGGCGTATGAAGAGAGGCGGTAATATCCTGAAGGTATGAAGGTAGAAGCTTGGTCAAAAATTAAAAAATGAATGAATGAGGGGAATATTTATAGAGGCTTCGCGTCGTTTCATATCCAGGGACACGCGTTTGAAGTCATTATGACATTACTGAAGGGACATTTTGAAATTTTTATCGTTTATATTACGGTGTGTTGGAGAAGGAATCGAAGTGCACATGTCATTTCTCAGCGCGAACTTACTCTATGATAAGGGGACTATCTGTATATGGGTAAAGTCGACCCCATGGATGCCTCGGCTTTCGATGAAGCAAACGGAGAAAGAGACGTGACGGCAAGGAACCAGAATCGAGACAAGGAGCCCCTCGAGCCAAGGTCCACGCAAAACGTCTGGCCTCCGGAGTATCGGGGCCATGATCCCGGGTTCGGTTCGAATCCCAAAGGCCTCGGAGAGCACTACCAGGTAATCGAGCACGACCAACAAAAGTTCGCGATATTCGTGACCAGCCGAATATCACGGCGTGAATCTCAACACGTATCGGCAGAGAATCTTTGATTAGTTTCAGAAGATTTTTGTCTTTTATGGAATTGTAGTAGAGTAGAACTCCCCTACGATATAAAGGGGGAATGACTATTCATTAACCACACCGTAACACGCATATCAAGGCAATATGCTCTTATTTACTCTGTCATTCAAAGTTCTTACTCTTGTTCATCAGTGCCTCGTTATTGTGAGTCCGGGATCGAGGGCAGGCATTTCATTAAGGTTGTTATTGAGTCCAGAATCAACCCTCTTAAGGGGTCATTTGGTTGGAATACGATTTATACCGGTATAAGTTATGCCGGTATTAGTTATGCCGGTATAAGTTATGTTGGGATTGTTGTTTATTCATTGTTTGGTATGTTGTATTAAGAATGACAATTGCATAATTTCTTAGAAGAATATATAAGTTATATCGGTGCTAATTACCCCACCTTCTATAAGGTATAAGTTATCCCAGTATTAAAATTAACACCAGGATAACTTATACCCGGTTGCTAACCAAACAGGGTATAAGGTGGTATTAAATTTTTATACCACCTTTATACCTTCTTATACCTCATACCAAACTACCCCTAAGTGGTTTGACAATCTATTACATCATTTATCTGTTTAATCTAACAATTAGTCGTTGTATTGAATTAATCCGCATATCCTTAAACTCACATATAAATTCAATTGTTATCCATTTTTTAG
This sequence comes from Nicotiana undulata, assembly GCA_005239495.1. Classification (NCBI taxonomy): domain Eukaryota; kingdom Viridiplantae; phylum Streptophyta; class Magnoliopsida; order Solanales; family Solanaceae; genus Nicotiana; species Nicotiana undulata. The sequence goes on along the minus strand of ML259884.1, from coordinate 22,665 downwards.
GGTAAATAATATGACTATGTAATTAAGTTAAAACTTGATTAGGGAGTGTAATAAAGTTTCATATGTAGTATAGGAAGGTAAAAATCCCTTGAATATGGATGAGGGAATTAATAATATACAAGAAGCCTCATTGTGTATACTATTTGAAGATGATTTAATGCTAATTGATAAACTACTAAGGTTATCAATTAAAAAAACTATGGAGAATCACTCTAGTGAGTATAAAATAGGTACTCAAACAAGTTTAGCCAGTAAAAAAAATGGGTTGAGGTTGGATGTAATTGCACTGCCTAAATATAAAAAAAAATTATATATCTAGGCTTAATATTTCATGAGTAAATTTAATGTTTCCTGTTTCATGAATCGAAATTAGGATTGTCGAAATAGAGAAGTACTATATGGATAGAAGGATACATTTTAAATTGAAAGTTAAGCTCTATGAAACACGACTGACAACGTTATATGGGAGTGAGTATTTGGCCTCTAAAGTTTAAGATGAGTGCATCATAGAAAGCGAATGCGTGAATCATACAAAGACAAAAAAGTACAAACACGCACAAAGATAAAATTAGAGAATACGATTAGTTGAGAACAGATTTTAGCGACGAATACGATTATTTAAGTTCAAATATTAGAGTGAGACGACACTAAATGTAACGGACAGTGATAAAGCATATATCCTACCCCTAGCTGCCTAGAATTAAAATCAATGGTGGAGCTTAAAAGAGTACCTTTTGGGTTACTTTTCTCTGCTTCTCAAAAACTTTTTCTACCTCTACCCACAAACATTTTTTTTCCTTATAAAAACATGGCCAGACACCTTAACTATGGAAAAAAGTATTTTTGACCAAAAAAAAGCATCAAAGAAGCTATAAATGCAGGGGCAAGAACTTAACTTCAATTGGAACAAAGCTATGATACGCAGGGGCAATGGTGAGGTCATGGGGGGGGGGTGAGAGAGGGTGGGGCCTGGGGTGGGGGGGGTGAGGGAGAGGGAGGGAGGGAGGATTGGGCGAACCTATATAGGGAGATGGATCACAAAGAGTGAAGGATGAATCCTACGATAAGATAGATGACGAGCAACGGTGGATAGGCTTTCAAGCTCTGTACAAACGATGGATAGAAACCTCTATCAGAATTGAGACTACCCTATTTCTACAAAAACTTAAGCAACTACCAATAATCTCCTTTAGCCCAATGAAAAAAAGGTACAATAGCTAATGGAGGCAGAAAGAGTACATAGGCAGCAGAAACTAAAATACAGTACAGCATTGTCATTATTGCGTCTACAATGGCGTTGACATCTTTATGATCCTATCACAAAGGCTTTTCAGATGCTCTGTAACTGAGAAAACGAAATGCGGATGGTTGCGCCGCCAAGGGATGTAGCATTTTTGCATACCAGTGCCTCAGTTGCCTGCTTCTCCTTTTCAAAAAGAACAAGAGCCTGCTGTTTGCCATTCATCTCAAACAGCTTATTATTGATGATAGGACCATGCTCCTCCAGATGTGCCACGATCTCTTCCTCTGTTACATCCTGGGGCAGGGAGGACAGGTGGATCATCTTAGTAGGAGAGCAACAATACCGGTAGTTTTTAGCAGCATTACGGTTAAAACGATTGAGATTTGAATTTGAGTAGTCATGTGTGTCCGATCCGATAGTAATATTGGGGTGCTTTGAGAAGTTGACTTCCAGCCGCTTATCAAATAATATGGCGTCCTGTACCCAAATCCGGAGGAGGAAATAGTTTCAGTATAATGTATACCGTAGAGACTAAAAGGAAGCAAAAGGTATAAAGGGCTATAGCACATGCATAGATGAATCTAAATGAGACAATTGAGAGTAGTTAACCATCGACATAAGTTAGTTAATGGTTAGAAAAAAGTACAGAGCTAGCACTGCAAACCAAGCTCAAATTTTCTCCAAGATGAGCCGTATAGCCAAGAGAAATCTTGAACGAAAATAGAACTTGCCCCACCCATGACTAAATATTTTCTAGTGTCCTGGTATATCCACATAATTGACAGCAACATAAACTGAAACATTTTGGAGCTACAAAAAGTAGTTATCAATGATATTGGATGCAACAAATTTACTAATATGTTGAACTACATATGACTCAGCTTCATCCATCTGCTAGGTGAAAATCGAGGAATCAATGCTACTGGCAAAAGACATGATGACTGCTGGTTGTTAGGAAACATATAATTTGATCCAATAAAGAAACAAAACAAAAAAAAAGTTATCATAAAGGAAGAATTTTTAACTTTCTTTCTTCTTTCTAGTCTTAAAGGTTGGGGGAGGGGGAGGATAGGGCTGAAGAGATAGAAAAATTACGAAACTCAGATAAACATGTGAAGGAAAACTAGAAGAGAAGCTGCTGGATGCTTTGAAAGGTATCTGTCTAGGTTGCTGATACCAAATGGAACAAATAACCTCCAACTCCAAGCAAAACAGATACAAAAAAGGAGAATATCATCCAGACCTTCAAAAAATGAACAGCCAACTCGGCCTGGAAGCCATCACCCATCTGAACCAGAGCATGATCTGGTTTATTGCGCAGAATCTTAATTCTGACAATGTTTCCATAAAGGGAAAAGAGATTAAAAAGCTTGTCCTCGTCTATTCTCTGCAATTAGGAGAACCCAATCAGAAGAAACGTCAAGATAAGTAGAACGACTTCCCAAAATATTAAAAATGATAAAAAAGAGAAAGAGTCTTTTGGTACTCATACTGGTACTGGGATAAAGAACAGAAGCTTACATCTGAATCTAAATTAGACACAAGAATAGTACATCTGTCATTTGTCCCGCTAATTCCAGGTGGCAAACCACCAGCAAACGCAACTGCAATTGCTTCAGCATTTCCCATCTATTTAAACAATGTGGAAAAAAAATGAGGTACTTATTATTGCTACTTCAGTTCATGTGTACACGAGAGAGAGAGAGAGAGAGAGAGAGAGAGGGGGGGGATTGGGTCAGGAGTGGGGGTGGGGGGTTAAAAAGAGAGGTTAGTGTAGAGACACGGGTTCTATACTGTGAATTGTGGGATAGATAAAAATGGGAATAGGATAGGAACCATTATAGAATCATGAGGATAAAGTTATTGAGGTAAGTATAGTTGGGTATATGATTATCTGATAGTACTTGTAAGGGGAAAAGAGAAAATTTATGTCATCAACGCCTAAACTCCGCAAATAGGATTAGATGCACAAACCAAAACTAAACTCTGAGAAGATATAGACACCTTCTTCCAAGGAATTCCAAATGACGAACAAATCTTTATTTGAGGAGATCTGAATGGTCATGTCAAAAAATATAGATGGTTTCGGTTCCGGAGAATGGAAAGACAAATGAAGATGTTACACAAAATCAAAATACTGAAACAGAGAAGTGTTACCAAGTGTATGTGATAGGGGGATATCAACTAAAATGAAAGGTGTACAGTTGTAAGAGCAGCAAATTATATGGGTGAATGTTGGGCTCCAAGGTCCTACGTATCCATATAAGTGTCATAAGAACATAGATGTAAAATGGATGTGCGGTCATTCAAAGATTAAACAGACAAAATTATCATATCTGGCAGAAGGTGCAAGTAGCACAGACGATTGGTCATGCTGTACGTTGATCTCTAGATGCATCAATTTGTAAGTGCGAAACCATGGTGATTGAAGATATTAAATGGTGATGAGGTAGACCTAACACCACAACGAAAGAAGTTGTCTCAAGAGCTATGATCTCTTGGAATCTATATATGCTGAGAAAAAAATACAGGACACCAGAAGAAAAATGTCCATATAGGCGATTCCAATTAATTGAGATTGAATTTTAGTCATGCGGGTACGTATTTAGGTCAAATGTTTGCTAGGAGTCTTCTGTTCTTGTTAGAGATTAATATGCCAGTAGGAAATCTAGAGAATTGTTACTGCAAGAAAACCTAAATATCAAAATATAAGGATTATGAGGGGTTGAAATGGAGCAGCATGATAGTGAGGATTCATCTAGCCAAACCCAATTAGATTTAAAGCGAGGTGTAAATGTCGTATATGTGTAAACATAAGACAGAGAGGGAGGGAGGGAGGGAGAGAGAGATTGGGGGCAAAAAGGAGTTAATGTGTCACCAGAATCAGCAAATAAAGCTTCACCATCATTAATCATTATGCATGTACTATCACATTGAGTGCATAATGATGGTAATATCAATACATACTTCATAACAAATACTGATAACAAAGACATTAATGGTATAGAGGTAAGACAATTAATGTAAGGACAGCAAAAGTGCGTCGAGGTCATGCTCAGCTATCCAGATCTGCCAGCTCACAGATAGATAAGCAACATATATTGAAATACTTGCAGATGTAATTGAAGCTGTTTTTTTCTCCAAAACAACAAAAAAAATTGTTGAAGATGACAAGAAGATGCACACCTGAGGAAATCCACCTGGAAAACCAATAAGAAAAAAATACAGTCAGCAAACTATATGATATTTTGCATTGAATAGAATAAGATAAGCATTAAGTACCTGCATGAGCTCCAGAACCTTGGAAGGGGTACATATCTCCATATCCTTGCTGCCACACAATGAAAAGTATTGAAGTCAAACCCATATTGGGAATAAAAGGGTATCCTAGTAAAAATAGGTCAAGAAAACTACCTGAGAGGATTTGCCCTTCTGTTCTGATGGTAGATTCGGGTTAGTGAAGTCCCTACTCAGAAATGGAAAGCACAAAATTAAAACTGTCCCGACAAACTATGAAATAAAAGCTTCTTTCACGATGCTTGAGAGGGGAAGAGAAAACACTGAAATTGAACAAAAATACCTTGAACGTTCATTATTGTAGTTCACTTGCAATTCATCTAGGCTAAATCACAAATAAATCTATGGTTAACACAGCTATCACACAAAATAAGAGAAAAACTGGAAACATTTGCATGCATATATGCAAGTACGGTAAATTGTAGAGCGGGCTGAAACCTACTTAGAGAACTGTATGTCAAGCTGACAGCAGCCATCATATATATTACGCCCCTACAAGAAAATTGTATGCATTAAGCTTATTTTATCTCAAATAATAAACCAACCTGAAATAATCCATATAAATTAAGTGATTTTATATTATCACAAACACACCTGAAGTGAGTTCCTTGCAGAAACAGCACTTTGTTGTAGCTGAAACTGGATTAAAGCTTGAAAACCTACGTAGTTCATAGAAATTATTAGCAGAAACAAGAGATCATGCAAGATATGGTCAAGAATGCATTAATGCAAGCATAAATATTAAAAGCCCGAATATCCTCCACGAAGCAATAGAACCATAAGAATAAAAACAAATGATTTAAATCCAAAATTGGAGTCCTATGATACAACAAGGAAATCCCCATTCCTCTCTTGATCCTTCTATAAATCCCAGCTAGTCTTAAATCCAAAACAAGAAAAAATTAATGAACGAGTATATAATAATATATATATATATATAAAGATAGATAGATAGATAGATAGATAGATAGATAGATAGAATGAGAGAGAGAGAAAACTTTAAGGTGCTGACCAGCCGACTTCTGAAACGTAACGATCTTCTCTAGAAATCCATGTGGAGAAAACACTTGATGCAGCACATCCACAGTTATAGGGTATAGCATGTGATGTATTGTGACTAAGAGAATTCGGTTAGGCTGAGAGTCCAGAGAGCCGAAAGAGCCGAACAGCAGAGCAGCATAGAGACAGAAGAGAGAGAAGAGAAGAGAATGAATAGAGAAAAAGATGACAGAAAGGAGAAAAGAAGTAAACAAAACAAAAAAAGCTTCATCTTGGTTCAGTACTTAAAAAGGGCATAAAGAAACAAAGATCTATGCAAGAGATAATGACAAAAGAACATGACAATAAGCAAGAAAGTACAGAAAGTTACTACTGACTTTAGATCGTTAGCCTAGTGCCTGATCCCAAATCCAGTGTCATGTCTCCTAATTATTTCATACAAAGTGACACTTCTCTAAAAAACACTTTTGCGCCTTGCTGGCAAGTGTGCATCAGGTAAAAACTGAAAGATGCAAATAGATTATTTTTTTAACAGCAATGCTGGGTTTTCCTGCTTTTGGATAGTCAGTCAGATCAAGTTTAAAATCGGTGACGTGGGCTAGTCACATGCTTTAATTCTTGCAGTCATCTGATCCTTCCCTTAAATCGGTGAGGTGGGCTAGTCACATGCTTTAATTCTTGCAGTCATCTGATCCTTCCCTTAATCCCTATTTCGATTACAATGTGTGCTATGGACAAAGTGGAGTTAGACTTCAGTAGCCTGCTTTCTCTTTCAAGTCATCAAGAAGCTTGCACAAGGAGGCCTATAGTCTTTTTTCAAGGACGTACACTCCTGTTTTCAACTGAAACGATCAGTTGACAACAACATAGCAACCCCCCAAACGCCAACCCCTCAAAACAAAAGGATCAGTTTCTGCTTGCCTGGTAGTCGGCAAGATGTATCACTTTGACCGACTTTTACTATTAGAAATTGTGGAAGAGAAGAATCACTTAAGCAGCTTAATGAAGTGAAATGTTTGTAATAGGAAGGAAACGTTGCAAGTCAAAGCTAAATGGTCCATCACATTAGTGTAATCATGAAATCTCAACCTTTCTCCATTTATTTCCACAACTTGCACTAGACATCACACTACTCTAGCGATACATAATCCATTAACATAGTTTAATTTTTGCTAACTTATGTTGCGTACGCTAGTAGAGATTTTGGCATAATTTTCTCTTTTTTTTCCTTTTCCTCCGATGAAGTAAGTGAAATTTTGGCATGTTTTCAGTCAATTCAAATACACACACAAAGATGGTCATTTCACATCCCAGTGAACTTCATTAATTACTTGTCAAATAACAAATGATTGCCTTAAAATACTCTTCAATGTCATGACCATAAAGTGAATGGTGAGCTTCTGACTAGATCTGCTGTAGAAAGAACTAGTCATAGAAGTAACTATCTTTTTATCACACACACACAAAAAAGTGACTCTCTTGAACATGAAGCTGATTAATACATGTCGGGATTAAAAAGAATAACAATGCAAATGCAGTGATCTCGAACTCGAAGTCTTAGGGAGGACTAGAAGAGGGGTAGTCGTCAGTAAATCACCCCGCCATGTATAGGACTGAGTTAAATACCAGTGAACCACAAAGCAACGTGCAAAAAGGAACATCACTGACCTCATCTCCTCGCCCTTGCGTATTTTGATCCATAGTTGTCAGTTCTTGGTGAGATGAGAACTGAACATAAACATTCCTCCCTCTATAGGACAAGAAAAACGAGTCACTAATCAATGTCCTACAGAGCATGCTGATAAAAATAGTGCAGCTTACAGCTTGGAATACACAGATGATTCGAAAAGCTTCATATAGAGTTCTCCAAATGGAATACTAGTTTCTGTCTTAGAAGGTACCTTATGCTGGGCTGAACATTTGTGTAAAATTGCAATGCCTTTACAGCTGAAGGGACATCTTGCATTTGTAAGAGGGCCTAACAGGTACAAGATATAAAAATGAATTTTTAGAAGAAGTAAATTCATAATTCATGAGGCCATTCAATGTGCAAGTATGAAAGAGGCACCTGATTTTTTGCCCTAAGCATTACAAGTTTGGTAATGACGCCAAATGGCTGGAATAGTTGAAGCAAATCATTCTGGAAAAGAACAAAAAATCAAAAGCATATCAATTAGTTTCCATCAAAATCGTTGTTTTGGTGCATCATGAGCTGGAGAAAGATCTAATCTATGTTATTATATTTAAAGCACAAAGCTTCAAAGCGAGATATCAATCAAAATTTTACCCCTTCGAACTTATATTCCATATTGAGCAAAATTGTAACTACAATAAATATACTTGTTTTCTATTTACGTCAGTGTTGTCGCGCTTAAGCCTTGAAGCGAGGCACAAAACATGTTGAGCGCTTCGCCTCGCTTTGTATGCGCTTTAGTATATTATCAAGGTTCTAAAGCATACTTTTTCTTACCGATGAGTGTAATCCTGAAAAACCGACATTAAACAATTGATATTTCACTTTCTCGTAATTTTTTTCCAATTTCTTTGTCCATATATTTGTTATTCATGCTTATAATTATTAGTGTTGGACTATATATACACATTTTTACTTCTTGTCTAGTTGCGCCTTTTTTCATTAATGCCCACGCTTTATTTGCGCTTCGCGCTTAAAGCCAAACGGACCTTAGAGCTTTTTTGCGCTTTTCGCCTTTGATAATACTGATTTACGTTAGAAATTGTTAAGAATATCTTTTTACTTCGAACACAATTACACTCTTTCTTGAAAAGCTATTTTCCTTTTTTATTTACTTTAGATATATTTGTAGGAATGGATGACAACTTGATCCCTTTTTTTAGTGTTAAAACTTTTTGAGAAAACAATTTAATTCCTTCTTTGAAAATGTATTTTCCTCTTTTATTAACATAAGATTTTAGGGATATTTTACCTTCTTTTATTCATGTTAGGAACTTTAGAAATATTATACCTTTTCTAGGGGAAGGGCCAAATTTCCCCTGAACTGTTTGATATTGCGCAAATTTTACCCTCTGTTTCAATTTTGGCCCAATTTCTCCCTCGTTGTTAGCCAAAAGTCGCATAAATACCCTTCACACTAACGGAGCTCCAGCTCGAATAAACATATAGCTAAAGCTAATACGCATATAAATAAATAACCCATTAACCTGTGATACCTTATTAAAGAAAGCCCAAAAGAAATACATAAAGAAAAAGAGGAGAAAAACCTAAAGGACTAAGAAGAAGCCGATCTTCCTTTCTCCTCTCCCTCCATTACCTCTTTTTGGAGACCTTCAATCAGCTCTCCAACTAAATTGCCCTTTATGGCCAGGCAATGCCCTACTACAGTGGCAGATATTTCCTTGAAGCCTCCTATCCTTTGTACTCAAATTTTTCCTTCTCTCAAACATTGGCCTATCGTGTCAGGAATCACCGCCAGTATACTCCTCCCTACTCTGTGACGGACTCCCCCTAATGTTCCAATCACTTTTTCCAATCTTCACACTCTCCTCACTCTAAAATCCAATCTCTGGGAGAATGACCAGACTCCGATCACATGTCTGGTCAACATAAGCTCTTCAACCTTTCGGTCTTGCTAATCCTGTCCCATCGGTGTATCCCTTTTCCTCCTCTAATAATTTCTTAAGCTTATTTTCGTTCCAAATGGAGCTCCATTAGTGGGAGGTTATTTATACAAACTTTAGCTAATAGTGAGCACAAGATTGGTCCTACATTAAAATTGAGGGTAAAGTTGCACAATACCAAATATTTCAAGGGCAAATTTGATGATTTCTCCTTTTTTTGCATTTGGAACTTTAGCAATGTTGCTGTTACTTTGAACACCAATTTAGTTCCACCTTGGAATGGGCCAAGCTCATTTAATTCCATATAGAAAAGGATATATAAAAGAATTCAATCATGAATTAGCCTCTAAAGTTCGAAACTGATTTATCTTTTTTGTTAAATTTCATATTACTTATACTTCAATATTACAAGATGATAACGTTTTTCAAAAAAAAAAAAGATTCTTTTGTAAAAAATGGTATATCTCTTTCATTATTTTATCTTTTTTATCCAATAATTAACACAAAATACATGTACACCGTGCATGCATAAAGCCTAGTCGATTCCAAATAAAGGAATGCAAAGGGAAGTAATTGTCTCCACTTTCAAAGCCAACATTTACTATTGCAAAAGCGAAGAGCGCACTGCTCCTTCAAAAAATAGATGAATAAACACTATAAGCCAGATTACTACTGCAAACTGATTCTCTTTCAAAATTCAGCCTAGGCCATAAAATAAGAGCTGAGAGGTTAAAAAACAGCAGTAATCTGATCTTCAAGAGATCCATGGAAACCTCAACCTCAACCCCCCTCCCCGGGATGCAGCCCACAAAAAAAAAATTGACTGGTACAACTTTTCAAGAATTTCAGGAAGGGGCATGGTACATACAGAACAAATTGCAAAAACACCATTACGTCGGATTTATCTCAACTTCCTCTCTGATTAGAGAAGGTACATTACTTGTCAAAAAACAAGAAACTAGAGAAAAGGTACTCATTGCTACATACATAGTTCTTTCTTCCCTATGCATCATAAGTACAGGATTTTTGTTTATACTAATTTATGCATATGATCTTAAGCTTACAACAGCGTAAAGAAAAAGATGTCAAACACTACACACTCATCCTTATTAACAAGGGAAGTAACCAACGACAAAAACAACTTGCTTATGAAAATTTGGAGCTCACAGGCCACACATCAAAGTAGATACCCATCAAACAAAAATTAGGAAAGACCCTACAACACTACCTCTGAGATCTCATGCCCCACATTGCGAACATGAATGACCTTTGAAGGATCAGTCATTTCTTACCTGAATCACAACAAAACAATGAAACAAATTGAAATATATAAAATACTTAAAAGCACATCATAGAGAGTGTTGACAAATGATTAACCACATACAAGACATAAATTTGCAACAGAGGAAAAAAGGATTCAGGAAAAGAAATAAACAAGAAGAAATTGCAGCCAAAAAAAACAACTTTTCTATCTTATTTTGTTAGAAACGGAATAAGAAACTCAACTATTGCCAACAAGGCTACCTTAAGACTAACTCAACTATTGCCAACAACAACAACATCAACAACAACCTAGTAGGACCCAGTGTAGGGTAAAGTATAAGCAGACCTTACCTCTGTCCTGGAGAGATAGAGAGGCTGTTTCGGAGAGACCCTCGGCTCTGAGACAGTTGCCAACAAGGCTACCTTAAGATTAAGGAACTTTGTTATTTTGTAGTTCTAGTCTTCTACTTTCCTTTTACTCCTAACTCCCGAAAAGGCTACTTACCACTGACGAATTTATTATTCGAGCTCATAAAATTCTCCTATCGAAGGATGGAACAACTTGAAATCATCATTTACCACTAATTTTTTATTTAAGGTAACAGAATATAGCAGTTCTCTCAATCTTTTTTCCCATCCAAAGAAGCAGATGTAAAAAGCAAAATAAAACAAGATTAAGCATTTCCAGCAAAACAAATACACAATTCAGGTTTTCCGGTAATATTTTTGGAAAAGAAAAAGAAAATCTCTAGTTAGCAAATAAAACAAGATTAAGCTTTTCTAGCACAATAAATACACAATTCAGGTTTTCCGGTAAAATTTTAAAAATGAAAAAAGAAAATCTCTAGTTAGCAAATAAAACCAAGATTCAGCTTTTCCAGGGGCCAAACAATTTTGATCAGATTTTCCTACACAGAAAAAAATGTTAGTGATTCAAAACATATTCAAGAGCTTCAACATTGCATTTGACTACAACATCTTACGCAGTTCGAAAACCCAGTGCTAATTGAATAAAAAGTACAAGAAAAGTGGATAAACACGTTACAGAAGAAACTAAGCTTAGATCTAACCTTCAGACACAGAGAGAGAGACAGAGAGAGGGGGGGACTAGGGTTTGGAATACGACATGGGATTTTTCCTTTTTTATTTTATTTTTTAAGGATGTTAAATGTCGTTAATCAAAATAGTAAGTCATTATTCTCAACAAAATGTTTTGAAGACATTGGGTTTATCATGCTATTACTTTTGCTTTACATACAACTAAATTAATCTTACCTAGCGTTTTGGTCATAAATTTTCAAATTTGTTTTAAAAATTTGATTTGGGTGAAGTTTGGTTTGAAGATGAAAATATATTTGGATATACATTTGCAAAACATATTTTCCAACTTCATTTTGAAAAAACATGTATAAAATTTCCAAATTTTGGGATTTTGGCCAAAATCAACAATTGAGGTGATTTTGGGATTTGAAGTTTGGGATTTAGGATTTTGCCAAAATATGGACAAAATGGCCAAACATGAGTTTGCCAAATAAATCCCAAATTTATTTTGGCAAAACTCATGGCCAAACGGGTCCTTAGTGAAGTATGTTTAGACGCATGTGGTTTCAAGTTAATGTCAGATAAAAAGAATCTCGATCATAATTTTAAGTGCGATAGCACAGAACGATGCGACATATGTGACATTTCTGCATCTGGCTTGTTTTATTTAGCAGTTTTTGGAATGTTAAATTTCTATTATATAGAAGAGAGGAGAAGAGGTTGACCGAGGGTATAATAGTCATTTTAAATATATTAGTGCTAACTTGGCCCTAAGCTATTAAATTTTTTAGGTGGACCCCATTTTCCATTCAACCTTCACTACTTAATTGTTTATTTTTCCAATAAATACATTCAACTAGAAAAATTATCTTTTTGATAATTTTATAATTCAAATGTTCACCTGATTAAAAATACTAAGGTCACATACATTTATATATGACAATTCTTTTATCTCCTTAAAAACATTATTGCATTTATTTTATTTATTAACTTTTCCAGGTAAAGAATATTTCATTAAAAAGAATTAGTGATAATGTATGTTGATTTACATTCAAATGTTATTATATCATTATTAATTGATATCGGTTTATACAAAATTCTCATTAAATTGCAATTTCAATTGGAATACTTTATAGAAATTGGAAAAAAATATTTAAGAATAAAATATAGTTTCAAGTCCTCTTTTTTATTATAGAATATTAAAATTTTGTTCAAATTGTATATAAGTATCCCCTCTCTAAAATATGAGTTGGGAATATGTGAATTAAGAATTAGGCAATTAATTTGTGGAATTTTCTTCTTTGAAAATCATCATATATTAGAAAGTATGAGAAGTATCGTCATACATGATTATACTTCTCCCTCTATGATCGAAGTTAGTTATGTACATACTTTATTCAATAAGAATTCAACATTATATAAATTTCAAAATACATAAATATACAATTAATTATTTTAAAAAAATTTCAACAAATACTAATATTGTGATGAAAATTGTATTATACCCTAAATAGTATCTCAATCATATCACATGAAACTAGAAAAACTGTAATATTTTAAGGTCAATTTGCTTAGTATTTAGCGTGATCGAGTATGTCATTCAATTAGAAGAAAATACAAATTTTCTTGTTAAAATTCTTAATAATTAAAAATCACGATTATTATTTCAAAGGACCACAAAATACCTTTTCATCAACTATTTGGGAATAATATTAATATATTTTATTATTCAAATTTTGATTATTATAAAAAGAAAAGAGTAATACATTAACACAGCTAAAAATACTAAAAGAATAAAACTATATATCATTCAATTTAAACAATCAGAAAAATACATGATGAATTATTTTTCAACTTACTTTTTTATTATTATTTTATAGTAATTAATTTAAGGCATAGTGGTGCAAAAAAAAATTAAAATAAAAAAGTGTAAACCCTATGTAGAAATAATTTAAATTCTATTTGAATTATTATCTAATCATTGTATAATAAAGCATTAAACTTCGATAAGTATTTCAAAGTGATTGGTATAGTAATACTATTTCAGAAAAATTAAAATACACATAATGCAAAAGATAAATAACAATACATGTAGTCATGGTTCTATACTTTATTACACAAAAGCCTATTCTCTTTCTTATTTCCCTAAAGGCGTAGAAAGTGTGGAATTAACAATAGACCAAGAAATATTAAAAGAAAAAAAAAACAAGAAGAAAAAAAGAAGTAATAATTGGTATGTTTAGACGCATGTGGTTTCAAGTTAATGTCATATAAAAAGAATCTCGATCATAATTTTAAGTGCGATAGCATAGAACGGTGCGATATATGTGACATTTCTGCATTTGGCTTGTTTTATTTAGTAGTTTTTGGAATGTTAAATACTATTAGATGAGATACTCTTTTGGCATTAGAAGCACATCATATTATGGCAGGATAATGTTTCACCCTTTAATGAATCTTTCACTTATTTGATGGGTTAGTTAAGAGAATATTTATGATTAAACTCTTCACAACTTATAACAGATATAACGCTTTTGACAATGAAGTTGGCATGGATGTTCGTTTATGGACTTTATTTCAATTTTTGGTTTTATGTCCTTAATTTATTATTGACGTGAATTAATTGAAATTTGAGCATAGGTTCATGAATGCACGCCTGTCGCGCCCCTTTTTCTCATGAAAGAGAGTTTCGATATGTCACAACTCTTTTAAATGGGTATTAAAAGAGAAGAGTCACCACCTGTCAGTTTTAAGATGTGTTAGGGCATCTATTTGCAAATCACTCTGATTAGAACTAGTCTGTGTCACCAAAGATCGGGTAAGGGTTCAAATTATCTCAAAGAGAATGTGTTAGGCACTCATCGAGGTCCACAACTATGGATCCCAGCCAAAATTTTTACTATGTGGATTATTAGCTTATAATTGTCCTATGTGATCACATAAGCAAAGGAGGACAAAGAATTTAAGGATTCTATTATGAACAAGTTTAATGAAAATCGGACAACAATTAAGTTATATAGATAATCAGTACAAGTCTTTAGAGGTTACCCGGTACAACTCAATTGTTCTAAATTAAACGACTAAGCATGAACGGATAATCGTATAAAGAAGGAGGTCCTAAGTTTTTTAGCCTAAAGGATCACCCCGTACAACATAAGTAATACTTTGCAACTCCCTTAGGATAGGAGTTGCTCATATTATTCAGCGGGCACAGACTATCATCTCCTGCTACTCAATTACTATATTAAACTTGTTTACCTGACGCATTCTAATTCAATTCTAAATGCGTCTTATGTGTGCACTACTCGTCCTATGCTTATGGTCTTGGAGGCTTTGGACCTGCTATTTTGAGGGTTCTACACTTTACTTAGGATGCTCAAAAACTAATAAAACTAGTGTGCATTCCAAAATATATAGGACTTCACATAAAATTTAAGAAATAGCTCAAGTTAACTCCCACACATAAACCACAAATGCACGTGGCATGTTTAGGCAGTGGACGATTTCAGAGTTAAGAAACAGTATGGTTGTTAAGTCCTATAGGTATGGTTTCTAGTGAATTCTGATTTTTAGTATTGTACAGGCAGCAGTTTAAGCTAGCAGATTTTCAAATTAAGGCATTACAAACTATAGGCATGATATCTAAATATTGCGCAATGGGGGCAGTGAAACAACTTTGAGAGCCCAATTTTAATAGCTTCTTATGCGAGTGACAATATCCTATAGGCAGGATTTCTAACAGTTGATAGACGCAACTGATATTATGGGATTTTATCCTTATAGGCTTATCTATATGTATAGTAACATAATGAAGTAACAAGGTAGTTGACAAATTAATTAGGACCATGTAGTCGAATATCCAGGTTAACAGCGTAACAAGACAATATAGGTGACTAATTGATTAGTTGAAGTACAGGAAAAACATAGAAAAGTTGTGATCCCAGGTAGTGAAGTAACTTCCCACATCACAAGAAGAGCACAAAAAAATCTGGAATTTCAACCAGACCCTGTGCGAATCATAGCTACAAAGCTAGTACAAATTCGTCTGGTTTATCTTGAGGGGTAATTTAGTCATTGGGATAAGGGACGTGATATAAAATCTTCTAACCTTTATTTCAGCTGCATGCTTGACATGAGAATGCAAGGAACACCATTGTTGAAGCAAATTAGAGTCCAGGAGATCCTCAAGTTCATCCCACAAGATGAATCGAAGAGTTTTTCTCAAATTTCCTATCTTATTTCTATGGATATTGGTTTGACAATGGTTTTTGCGTTTTTTAGTTGTATTATGAGTAACTAAACCCTTCATCTATGGTTTGGGAACCAACTTTTGGATAAATTCTTCATTGTGTATTAGTATAATTGAGTCGTTTTACTCTTTATTCGTTCAACTATGTGCTTCATGTGGTTAATTGAAGGGCCCTTGATTAATCACGTCTAGTTATCTTGTGTTTCTTAAGAGACAACACTAGATTAGATTGTTGTTGAACAATGCCACTTTCGAGTAAGTTAAGATATTAATTACATAGATTTAAAAGTATGATTATAGATAACGAACTTTTGGCGCTATCTCGATGTTGATGGGCATGATCAAATTTCAGTATTGTTGAGGGGAACTAACAGTGTTATTCGTTACGACTTGAAAGAATTGCTAGGATTTTCAGTTTAGATCTATATTATGTGTGCTAAAAATATCTCCGTTAAAATTCTCATGTTTGAATTCTTCGGTGCCTCAGGTGCATTCCTAGAAGATCCTTGAGAACTGGTGAACTATTTAAAGGTCTCTTAGATCCGAACAAGCATTCAGGACATTGAATCGGACTAACAATAAGGGCAAGCAACAACAAAAATAGAATGGAACAAATTAAAATTGAAATAGGTGACGTTTAGAACAACAACGGAATAATAGAAATAACCAAGGTGACCCAAACATCAGAGTGGTAGCATCCCTTGTGCCGAAGGCTGCTCTAAATGATTGTGCGCAACTAACCGCTGACAATCTGGCAACTGCAATTGCAGTCCCTAAAGTACAACCCGAAACTTTTCAAATTACAAACAACATGTTGCATTTGCTGTAGAACAAGGGGTTGTTGATAATAGGCTAGATTCATATAGTTTAGCGTCTATTTATACTCCAACTTCATTATGATTCACTGTCCTATGAAGGTTAAATGATGTTAAAATGGCTCTAATTGTGGATCTTATGTTTTGCAGGAGCAAGTTGAGCTTATGAGGACCTAGGATGGTGTTTGGAGCTAAATTAAAGCGAGAAAGACCCCTTGGAATTAAGAGTGGGTGAAAGAAGGAAGAAGAAATGCAAAGGCAGAATGATATTCCATTAGCGCGGCCGGTAGTGCGGCCGCGCTAGTCCAGGTGCAATAGGCAAATTGGAAGGCCAGTAGCGCGGCCGCGCTAGTCCAGTTCCGCACGCGTTTTATTCAGGGATAAAATTGGAAGCTTGGGGACAATTCCACTTAACCTATAAAGGGTCCAGTTCGCCCAAAATAAGAGATATCAAGGTTTTAAGGTCTTATTCAAGGAAAAGAGAGGCAAGAGGCAAGGAGGACAATTTGGCATCAAATTTCATCTTTCTTCCTTGTGTTTTCCCCATTTATGATGAATTCTCTTGTTGTTATTATCAACACAATTATGAGTAGCTAATTTATTTAGTCTAAGGTTTTGGTGGAACCTGTTGAAGGATGAACATCTTGTTATATTAATATAGTTTACCTGGTTTAATCTCTATTTTTTTAACTAAGTTCTTGTTGTAGTTGATTGAAGGGCCCTCAATTAGCTGTGCCTATTTAATATGTATCTACTCGGGAGAGAGTGCATATTTAGGTAGTTGTTGAACAACATCACTCCCAAAGTATAGGAGGGATCCATAACGAGGGTTTAAATGTGGGATTAGGGATAACGAAATCTTGGGTGCAATCTAAGTGAGCTATAATAAAATCTAGCTAGCGTAACTCGGGAGAGTGCGTCTAGTAAATTGTCGTAATTACTCGGGAGAGATTTACGGTAACAAGAGTGCTCATGATTGGTAGAGACGATTAGGCAAAACTATATAAAACATAACAGGAAGGGATTCCATCAACAGGGGAAACCACAACCTTAGATCCTTCTCTTATTTGTTTACAACCCAATAATAGTTAGATTTTAGTTTAATTAACTCCATTCAATTATAGTTAGTAGAAACATCAACAATTGTTATTCATAATCTTTGGAAAGTTTATTACGAAGAATCAAGTGAGTCTGACACCAGTAATTGATAGGTTAATTCCCAGTGGGATTCGACTCTGGGCTACTTAGATTATATTTGCAACGTCCGCTTAGTCCTTTTTACAAGGCATAGTTGGGCGTGATCAGTTGTTCTTCGAGTCTTACATCGAAGACCCACAACAGCATCTGAAAATTTTTCTATCAATTTGTGTCACTCAAAGACCGCCGAATGTGACACCTGAAGCAATAAAATTGTTACTGTATCCGTTTTTAGTGACTGGGTGGCTCAAACTTGTCTTAATTCACTTTCAATAAACTCCATTGCTAATTGAGAGGAACTAGTCAAGTAGTTTTTGAACTAGTTTTATCCACCCATTAAGGCTGCAAGGAAAATTGATGAGACATTACAGTTCAGGCGGAAACCAACTGAAACTTTGCAAGAAACCTGGGAAAGGTTCGAGGGTATATTTGTGAAGTATCCACACCATGGCATCCTGGATCAGACACCAGGACAAAGATTCTATATGGGTTTAGATGATAATCTGAAGGCCAATGTTGATTCTTCATCCGGTGGTGCATTCTTGAGCAAATCATTCACAGAGTATACGATTCTTCTTGACAAGATGGATCAAAATTCAGGCCGGACGACTAGGGATACAACACTCACTCCAATAGTGCATTTTGTTGCTCTTGACCCAAACAATACAAATGCAGAAAACATAGCCACTTAATGACCCAATGAGTTCTTGTTGACAAAGAAAATTGACGAAATGGGCACGAAATAGGTTCACATTGTTGACACAAAAAATGGAGGCCTATGCACTCATTGCATCAATCAGATGTATGTTTGCTCGTGGAGTGGATAAAGTGATAATAGGGCTTTAGAGAAGACTCGAAATACGCAAATAATTTTAGGGGTCAGAGACAAGGTGGACAACAATGAGGATATTAAAATCAATATTATAGACCAACCCAACAATAGTACAATAACAATCCCCGGGGAGCACGACCGCAAGGTCAAGTTGTGCCCTATCAAAGACAACTAGGTTACAATCAATATGAACAACAATAATTAACTTATTAACAACCTCATCAACAATATGTGACCCGACAGAAAGAAAGTAATATGATAGAAATCAAGGGCATGCTGCAACAACTCATTGGGACTAATGGAAATATACAAGAAAAGATAGCCGCACATGACTCAGCTATTAAAGTCATTGAAACTCAGTTAGGCTAGTTGTCTATGGCTTTGAACAATCGCCCACAAGGAACAATGCCCGCCGACACAAACATCAATCCAAAAGAGTAGAACCTCAATCAGTTAATGGCAGTGAGTCTCAAGAATAGAAGAGATTTGAACAGAGCGCAAGAATTTTCTCAATCTAGTAGAGAAAAAGTGTCACTTACTCTAATGCCACTCAAGATAGATGAGTTGATGGAGCTCACAGTGGTTGCAATTGAACAAGCACAAGTTGATATGGATAACGAGAAATAAACAGAACAGTTCCCCGGAGAACGTACTAAAAAGACTTCTATCAAGAAAAGACACAGATCAGCGGACAGAAGTGACCTCCAGCACCATTCTCTCAAGGGTTGGCAAAGCAAAAAAAGATGATCAATACAAAAACATTATGGAAATGTTAATTCAATTGAATATTCCGCTGATAGATACATTGAGGGAAATGCCAGGCTATGCTAAAATGATGAAGGATTTGATGTCTCAAAAGTTTGACTTCCTGGACCTTTCTACTGTGACTCTGAATCAAACTCGTAGTGTTGTAGTGACAATGCCTATGGCTCAAAAATTGTCTGATCCAAGTAGTTTCACAATCCCATGCACAACTGGAAGCTATGTTGTTACTAAAGCATTGTGTGACTTGGGGGCTAGTATTAACTTGATGGTGGCAATCTATACAAAGTTAGGCATTGGTAGAGCTAGACCAACATCAATGTTGTTGCAACTGGCTGATCACACAATGAAAACGCCAATAGGAATTCTAGATGACGTGCTTTCAAGCGAGAAAGTTTGTATTTCCTGTTGATTTTGTTATTCTTGACTGCCAGGTTGACGAAGAAATGCCCATAATTTTGGAAAGGCCATTCTTGGCTACTGGGAGAACATTGATTGATTGTGAGGCCGGAGAGTTGAAAATGAGATTGAAAAATGAAGAAATAATATTCAATGTTCAACAATCTATGAGATGGCGACCCATCGAGCTTGCAAATTGTTCACTACTGGAGGCATTTGATGTGATACAACAAGAGGAGGATGAGACTCTTCATGTTAGAGATCCATTAGAATCTTGCTTGATGAATTTTAAAGAAGTTGATGGTGAAGATTTGGAAGATTGGTTATGGCTCTTGAAGGTCAAGGTTTATGGATAAGGTAACCTCAGTTTGAGGGGCAGTATGAGTACCCCTACTTTAATGTGAGTACCCTTACAGAGTACCCATACTTTAATGTGAGCGCCCTTACTGAGTAATATGCTAGATTTACATGTAATCGGATATGTTTTACCCCTACTTTAATGTAATATGCTAGATTTACATGTAATCGGATATGTTTTACCCCTACTTTAATGTAACAAATTGAGCATAATGGTTGAAGTTTGTTATAAAGGAAGTCAAGAGTGAAGAATATAGGTGATTTGAGCAATAATGAAGCTTAAAGACAATTTCTGAAGAAATAAAAGGAAAATCGCGACCCTGGTAGTGAAGTAACTGCCCATAGCACATGAAAAGCACATGAAAGTTGTAACCCCAGGCAGTGAAGTAACTTCCCATAGAACAGGAAAAGCACAAGAAAATCTTGAATTCCAACCAGACCCTGTGCGAAGCACAACTATAGCACCGGTACAAATACGCTTGCATTTTATCTTGAGGGGCAACTTAGTTATTTGGCTCAGGAACGTAATATAAAAGCTTCTAACCCTTATTTAAATTGTATGATTGACCTGAGAAGGCAAGGAACACAATCATTAAAGCAAATTTGAGCTTGAAAAATCCTCAAGTTCATTCCACAAGAAGAATCGAAGAGTTTTTCTCTGCTTTTCTATCTTTACTTCCATGGATATTGGTTTGACAAATAGTTTATGTGTTTTTAGTAGTATTATGAGTAGCTAAAAACTTCATCTAGGGTTTGCTGGAACCATTTTTTGGATGAATTTTTTATTGTGGATTAATATAATTGAGAAGTTTTACTCTCTATTCTTTCATCTATGTGCTTTTTGTGGTTAATTGAAGTGCCCTTGATTAATCACATCTAGTTATCTTGCGTTTCTTAAAAATACTAGATTAGATTGTTGTTGAACGATGCCACTTTCGAGTAAGTTAAGAGATTAATTACTTAGATTTAAAAGTTGGATTAGAGATAACGAAGTTTTGGCGCGACCTTTATGAGTTGTACAAATTGTCAGCTGGAGTAGTTCGAGAGAATACTTTTAGTAAATTATTGTGATTAATCGAGAGATAATTTCAATAAATGATGAACTCATCATATGTTGAGAGTGATGCGGAGAGATTATAGCTAATGTGTTAGGAAATAATCAAAAATTGGGGAAATCATAAATCCTAGATTTTTTTTAACATTGGGGTAACTCCACACACACAAAGTTAGGCAAGATACTTACCTCAATTAGACATATTCAATACTCTACAAATGCTTCCCTTTAAAGTTCACCTCCACCCACCTCAAATCTAGCCAAAAGAGACTTAATAATATCAAACATTGCAAGGGAAACCGGTTTCAATTAATAAGTTTAAGGTCTTTATACTTTTTCCAAAAGTCAACTTCGGGCCCGCCCGGTCAAAACCTGAGTTAAGGGGTAGATCTTGACTACCCATAGCCCCATAAGTCCAAATATGTGTTTGGTCTTCAAATCCTAGTCTAATTCGATTCTCAAATCTCCAAATTTTTATTTTTTAAAACATAGTAAAAATCCCCAAGATTTCTCCTCAAATCCCTTGATTTTGATTTTAAAATCTATAAAGAATCATGCTATAATATCAAAATTGAGTCAAAATTTCTTACCCAATGGTTTGGTTTGAAACTATCCTCCTAAAATAACCTCCCACCAAGTCTTGGACTCAAAATATGATAAAATGAGACTTATGTTCTGAAATATCAACCTTAAAACCAACTGCAGATATCGCATTTGCGACAGGAGATTCGCAAATGCGACAGGGGGATCGCAAAAGTGTCACGACCCAAAATCCCACCTTTCAGGCCGTGACTGCGTCTAATGTTGAACCCGCTAGACAAGCCAACATATACAACATTATTGCCTTAATAACACAACGTAACAGTATTTAAAACTATTAACCTTCAAACATTTACTGAAATAACTCGAATTCATAAATATCCAACCTTTTCCGAAAACATCCCACACCATTAACTCTCGAATTTTTACTGAACATCCCAAATCACTTCAAATGTTTCAAAGCAGAAAAATAATAATATTACCTCAAAAACTCATAATGAAATGATAAGACAACAACAACGAACAATCCCAAAACCGAGGTGTCACAACCTCACGAATTAACTAACTGAGTGCTAAATACAAAATATGAAAGAAATATATAATTGTCTTGGAACTAGAAGAAAAAGGCAAGACAATGAGGAAATCCAAATGTAGGAGAGACACCAAGGCCCACGAACGCCTGCGGGTATACCTTGAAGCTCTGGGTGGACTGAAGGTGACTCCCTCAACGCGGTCCACTGGGTCCGGATGCAGGATCTGCACAACATTAAGAAGTGCAGTGTAGTTTCAGTACAACCGACCCCATGTACTGAGTAAGTGCCGAGCCTAACCTCGATCGAAGTAGTGACGAGGCTAGACTTGACATTAACGATAACCTGTCCTATTCTACGGCAGGTAATAGGGAATAACACAAGGCAGGAGATAAGCATGAAAGTAAGGGATACAGGAGCAATAAATGGGGGAACAAGTGAAATAAAGCAGTCACATCGACAGATAGAAGTGATCCAGAGAAACAATCCG
>ML259883.1:0-12022 GCA_005239495.1 Nicotiana undulata | reverse complement strand
ACTATTAACAAATAAATTTGGTCCAAAAAATAATCTCTCGATCGATCATTTGACCAAATCCGAGGCCGAGGCCGAGGCCGAGCGAGCGACGACGACGGCGCGAGGCTTGCTTTCTTCTCAACTCTTTATTAGCTAGAAGAAGAGCAATTTCTTATATACCCATCAAAAGTCTTTTCCTCTTCCTATGTGGGACAATTAAGGAGGGAAACTCAAATATTACTCAAATATTTTATTTTCCCCTCCATTTCCCATTCACCCATTTTAAGCATTAATATATCATTAAATACTTAAAATCTCAACAGTTCATAACCACAAATTTCAAAAGTCTTTCATTTTTTCTTAAACTCCGTACTCAGT
Source organism: Nicotiana undulata (assembly GCA_005239495.1). Lineage (NCBI taxonomy): Eukaryota > Viridiplantae > Streptophyta > Magnoliopsida > Solanales > Solanaceae > Nicotiana > Nicotiana undulata. The sequence continues at coordinate 11,665 of ML259883.1, read as the reverse complement.
CAAACAAGTTAACGGAGGGAGTACTCTTTTTTAGGTCAATATCACACCAGACGTATTGAAATATCAACACCAAATGTAAACAAATTAAGATAAAACTAATGACAAGCTTTCTTTTACTGTTCTCGCCATTACTCAAATGAGTTTTGAGAGAAAGAAGAAATTCACAGTGGAGAGTGCTTAGATTTGTCCTTGTATGTGCTTTACAAAAAGATTTACAGTTCCCACTCTTAGCTTAGTCTTTTATTTAAAAGGAAAAGACTAGCTGTGGCAAATAAGCACAAAACACAAACAAAAAAGGAAAAAGATAATAAGGGAGGTAACAGGTAACGAGTCATGTAGGCGAAATTTGCAGAAGAATTTTATATACGCAAAGCGGAGGATTTTCCGCTGAAGCAACTTCCCGACGACAAGTTATGTTGAGCCGCCTTTTATTGAGATTCTTGAATTTCAAAAAGTAGAAAATCGCTTGGTAATGGAACAATGAGATCCGAACATCTGGTCAAGAAGGATAACAAGGGCCATGGCCATGGAGAGATGAATTTCTTCAGGTTGTACAATGAGACGGAAGACGTCGATCCCAAACGCTACCCCTCTTACAGCCTCCTCCTTACGCTTGATCTGAGCCACAGGCCGTCGCTTGTGGTCGTAAACAGCACAGCAACGCTGCGTATAGGATCCTTCAATCTCGTAAACCACGTTGTTCTTCTTTGAAGAGAAAGCTTTTCTGTGCTCATAGACCTGCGCCAAGGACTTGGTGTTAAGAAGGTTGACATTCTTCTTCACTGAAAACAGCGGATTGACGGCCGTATCTCCTTCGAACACCAACCAGCTGTCCGCCAGGCTTATTCTCTGAATTTCCAAACCAAAATCATTAGAATATTAATTATCGTCGGAAAATTAAATATAAATATATAGTAATTGGTACGTACCTTTCGGCGGATGGTGAGGAAAGAGTTTCCAGAAGCATCCATGAGTACAATCTCTGCCTTGGTGCCGGCGGTGTAGTTGTCGACGCGAAAGACGAGGTTCCCTTGGTTATCAAACACAGTGAAACCGTCGCAATTGAAAAGCAGCGATTTTTTCCAAACGGTTAGGACCACATCGGCATGATGATCGGCCGGAAAGGCCAGCTTTGGAGCTACAGCACTATTCCCAGACGAGGTGTTGCCATTCGGGTATACCTTTGTCATCACCGGAAGAAAGAATCGATTGATAGATAGCTTGGGATTGGTCGAACAGAGGGAGTTTGAGACAACTGCTAGATAATTTAATGATGCCTAATGAGCAGCTCATTCATCCTTTATATATTGCTAGACTAGTGTAATCTATGATGGGTCAACCAGAAATATTTTTCTTAACTAAAGTGAAGCTTTGGGGTAGCATTAGCGACCCCCAGCACTACTACCTGTCCGCGTCCATACAAGAAAGGGTCGGCAAATTAGTCTAGAGTAAATTATCAGCTTGACTTGCCAATACAGATTTTTCTGATATGGTTTTTTTTTTCGCCTTCTAATTTACTGCATCATTTTAGGCATATAAATTTTATTAAAATTAAATCTATAAAATAATTTAAATTATATTTTTAAATACAAGATATATTGGTTCAAAATAAATATTATGTGCTAATATAATTAAATTAATTATATAAGTCTAATATATATAGATTAAATAAATAAGTCGTAATCCATTGGGCTAGCTCATTTAATTGGAGCTAAAGTGATGAGCTAAATTCATTAGGCCCAATATATCATCTTCCTAGAGGCCCATTTTGGTGCCACGTGTCAAATGACGTGGCATGCCAAGTCAAACAAATGAGCCAATAGAATTGTGCTACGTGTCAAAATGACAAGACATGCCAAATCAAATTAAAGGGCCAATGAAACTGCGCCACATGTGCAAGTGACATGTTCTGGCCAATCAAATGCGGCATTGTTACACTTCAATCTGATTGGTCGGAAAGGGTTTGTTCTTATCACAACTCTTTCTTTCCATAACTATAAATAGGGGTCTTCATATCTCAGAAAAGACACCAGAAGTTATAACAAGAACCAAGAGAGAGTTCGTAGATCAAACACCGTAAATTTCTCTACAAGTTTCAAGCTTCAAGCAATCAAGTTCAAGTTCAAGAAATCAAGTTCAAACTCAAGAACGAAGACCAAGTCAAGATTAAAGGAATACGAGTCAAATCAAAGTTCGTGCTAGTTGAATTCAAGATCATCGTTCGTGACAACAAATATAGATTCAAGATAAAGCTCAAAGGCCCTTGAATTTTTTACTACTGAAAAGAAGAATCAAAAGATTCCTAGAGATTATACACTCATATTATTTGAAATAAAATACTACGATTGTTGCAATATTTTTCGGTCTTGATTTTCTCGACGCAAATTTATTGTCTACAGCGTCATTATATTGTCATAGTTACTATAGTAAAACTTTTCTTTATCAGCTTGAATAATAATACTGGTCGAAACTAATACGGCAAAAGGTCTGATCTACCCCTCTACTATAATCAATAGTTTAAATAAGTCATCCGTTATACTATTAGAACAACCAAGCCTCTGACATTATACTATTAAACGTAAATACCCTTATTTTAACAGATGGGCCACGTGGCAACACCAAAATCATCCGATTAAATTTAGTACAGATCCGATCCAACCCATTACCCAACTCGATCCGGCCCTTCTCTAAAATATGGACTTTCTTCCCTTCTCAAATATACAAATTAATTGGGCATAAAATCATTACATCGATGAAGAATCGGTGGCAGACTATTGAATAGCAGTAGAACCAAATATGCTATTGGCTGGGGCGCCCAAAAAGTCCCAAGATCTCGTTGTTCGAAGGTAATCAAATATTTTGGTGGAATTGATTGAAAACCTTTTGAAGCCATAATAGTTGAAGAAGAAGAAGAAGCTGAGAATGAGGTCAAATAATATGTATTTTCATGTGTAAGAAGCTCAGATAAGAGAAGAACTAGAGAAGCCATTGAAATTCAGCTTAAGTATTTGATTTTCTGGCTGAATATTTGTGTTCAGAAAATATTTGTACACAAGATTTGAGGCAATGAAGACTTGGATACACAGATACACAATTTATAAGCAAGAAAAAGTGGTTTAATAAGAAGAAAAGTTGCAGCCCACTGATTCCTCAGCAGTAAGGTACCTAATATCGGCGACAAATAAATCGGTGAACCGGAACTAATTTGCTGAGCATAATAATCCTTTTTCAAAAATCGAGCAACTGTGCCAACGGGGAATTGGAGACCCGCCTTTGGAGATCTGGATATGGGTTTTGAAGCTTTTTGGGTTGTCTCTCCGCCAAACCTCGGATTTGGTTCCTGTTGAGAAGAGATATGGTATTTTCTATAAGGGCTTGTTGCCCTCTACTATGTCCATGACTTGAACCAGTCATGCCAACCATTGGGTTTGTCTCTTTCTTTTCCGCTGCATACGCTTCCTCCGTCGCTATGCCCGTCGTTGCCGGTGTTGGGATTTGAGGGTACGACGTCGTATTAGTGTCCGAGGAAATTTACAGCCTGTTTGAAATTTTGTTTCTTCAGACTTATTTTACAAAAAATCGGGTCGGCTCATTATGCGGTGGGTTTTTGGGTTCAAAATTGGGAATGAGTTATTTGTGTTTAAGCTTGTCACGTGGCATTCCGTCTAAGATAAGGGTAAAAATAATTAATAGTATAACCGTAAGGTCTCAATTAGCTTGATAGTATAACAGAGGGCTTATTTAAACTATTGATGATAATAATAGAAGGGCAGATCAGACCCTTTGCCGAAATTAATATGTCAACGAGACATGATTATTTTCCTTATAAATAAAAAGTCCTTTATTCTACCATTGAGTTAACGAATTAATAGCTTTAAAGAATCCAAGAGAATTTTCTTTTCGAAGGATTAAGTTAATATATACTCCCTTTATAATTTAAATGATAGATTTGAAACATCAAAATAATAATATACTCTCTCTGTTTCAGTTTATGTGAATCTATTTTCTTTTTAGTCTCGTTTAGAAAAACATGATTCTTTCTAAATTTAATAACAATTTAGATTAAATTTATAATTTTATCCTCAATGAGAAGATTTTATAATCATACAAAATATTCTGAGCTCTTTCTAACTTATTTAGGACCACCAATAACAAAAGTATTAATTTTTTCTTAAATTCCGTACCAAATCAAACAAAATCATATAAATTGAAAGAGATGAAGTACCTAATAATTTTTGTACTGTATAGGATAATAATTTTAAGTGTTCCATCCTTCCCCTTATGCCAAAGAAGAAAGAAAGAAAGAAAGAAAGAAAGAAAGAGGAAAAAGATAAAATAATAAAATCCGCAGAGAGAGGATTTGTAGCCTTGTAGGCGCATGATAGTAAAGGCTTTCATGTCTGAGCCATCTTTTCTGATGACCACACACAGATTCATTTTCATAGGACGGAAAGTGAAAAACAAAGGAAACACGCTAACCATACACGAAAATCAACTCTGTGGTCGATAACGAAAGAGATATTGTAAATAATTGGGCATTTATTTATTTATGTGAATTTTTTTGATTGGAGACAGAGTTTATTAAAGTTAGAAGATTTTTAAATTTGTAGTGTGAAATGAGGTATACATATTTTGTATGACTATAATCATTGTATAAAGGTAAATTATTTTAAATATAAAAAGAGATTTTTTGTTTTGCATGAACTAATATGAAATAGGTTCGCAAAAATTAAAACATGAAATAGGTTCGCATAAATTAAAATAGATGCAGTATTTTTTCTTTTCTTTTGAAGGAGGCAGACTATTGGTTAGGTTTGTGATTGGTGATCAAAATTTAAGTACTATATCTATGAATTGCAACAAAGGGGATAGATTAATATATAATACCGTACAGTATCAAGGAATAAACTACTAGAATTCAAAATGGATCTTGTGGCTGAGGATTAATTCGCGGTGGTGGGAAGGGACGCATATCCATTATCTGATTACTATATGATTATTGAATAATCACACTTCCCGCAATGAAGAAGATATTTTTGCAGTTGATGCAGTCGAAGGGATATAATACGAGTTTTATTATGGTTAAACTAAACTAAACTATCTTCACAGATTGATAACTACAAATTAGATCTTCACAGATTGATAACTACAAATTAGATCTTCACCGATTGATAACTACAAATTAGGCACTTTGGTTGGGCGGTTTATGTGGCCCTCATGCATCCCTAAAGCCACTTCCTAATATTTTCCCTCTTTGCGTTTTGTGGTTATAAACTTATAGAATAATATTGCTAAACTCTAATTTAAAGTTTCTTGTCAACCACCCCCTTGCCCCGCGACAATATAGAAAAGAAAATGATTAAAGGCAATTCTTACAATATCATAATCAATTTAATTTGCCGATAGAAATCGGGGCTACCCGATTTCATTACTTGACCGAGATAAGAGTGTCACGTCAAAAAGCCAGGACGTCGAATCCGAAATCGTAGTCTCTTCCCAGGCAGAGCTCGACATCAGTAATCGAGGCCAGAAAGAGACAAACTTCGAAGTAACGCCAGTGTAACTTAATAACAGAAAAGGCGAGATATTCACGACAGGTCGAGAATCGCGGCGTGAACCTCGGAACGGATCGATCTGCGACGGTTAATCAACTGTTAATATTGATTTCCTACTATAATTAGAAGTGTACCTTATTTAGGACTCCACTATTATAAAAAGAGGAATCTCATTCATTTGTAATCATCAGTATTCACTGATAAAAATATATACATTCGCTACTCTCTTGCTACTTACTGTTCATCAGAATTACTCTATTTTCTACTGTTCTCACTATTCTACCTCGAGACTGTCTCAAATCGAGGACGGGACTTTGCCTACATACTGATTTGATTTATTTAATGTTCTATTTTATCCATTTAATTCTTTGTTTATCAATTGGTATATGATTAAATCACATATCCTTAAAATCACAATATAAGTTTAATTGTTATCCGAGTTCGAGGGTATACTGTAAGGCCCCAGAAATTTTTTGCTAAGCAACATAGGATTCGGGGTGCCACGTAGACTAATTGTAATATTGTATGTGCTTTAATTATAATGTAAATAAACTAGATGTGGTGGATAAGTGTATGCGTCATATAATAAGTAATGTGAGGTCCAAAGGGAAGCCTAAGGCTAGGCCAAATGGGAGAATTCCATAATAGGCTAAAATTCGAAAGGTATTTTCACTAGTATACACTTTGAAGGAGCATATCTAATTATGTATAAAGTATTATGTGATGAATAACCTATCAAATGAAAGGTCTTCGAGTCTAGTTTCTAACGCTTCAAACCGTTTGTCATTTCGACATTCCTACGCAACGTTATGGTCAAATTACCAAAGGATGGAAAAATGCGGTCCTGTGTCAAATCTGCGATCGCATTTTTGGTCGCATCGTTGACTCTGCGGTCGCAGATCTGTCGCAGAATGGGCCAGTGTAGCCACGTTTTGGGCAGCTACTTTGCTATGCATTCTGCGGCACGCATGTTCGTTCTGCGGTCCATTTTGCGATCGCAGACCCTGTTACGGAGGCTTATTTTTCCTATTTTTATAACCCGACCCCATTTTCATAAATAGGTTTAAGAGCTTCATTTGGGGTCATTATCTACTGATTTTAGAAAGAAATGAGAGCATATAGAGAGAGAAAGAAGGGGCCTAACTTCATAATCATCCAAATCTTGCTCAAGTCTTCAAGAATCAAGAAAGATAATCATAGATTATCCTCCATCCGGGTAAGCCCTACTTACAAAAACTCCATGCAAAAGGTTAAGGGTTCAAATAGGTGGTGGAGGTTAGAAATAGGCCATGCATGTAGGACTAAGTTGTAGTATGTGATGTTAAAGAACTAATTTGGTAGTTCATGTTAAAATTGGTTGAGGGAAGAAGGAATTACCATTTCTAAACCTTGTAGTCTACTTCACATGTTAGGTGTTTGATGAAATTCCTAAGAGAGTTACACCATGGGTAATCTTCCTAATTATTAATCGATTTCCCCTATCTCCTTATAGATTGTTATGGCTAGAGGTGTTGGTGTATTGTCTAAACTTAAGGAAAAGCTCTTTGAGGTATGTTGGCTAAACTTTCTCCTTCGGGATGAAAATCCCTAATGTTTTCCAAAGGTTTAAGTATAATCGGCTCGAAATTCCTAATTTCTATATTCCGGGTCATCACGTATGAACTTACAAACTTGAGAATTTCAAATGAGCTTATTTTCAAAAGATAGAGATTTAAAGTGTGGCTTGTTATTATAATGGTATGTCTTTGAGTCGTATTCTTAATAAAAAAGTAGTACACCATTTGGGTGAGGAAAACTCGATATGCTTCATACTCCTAATTGCTTTTATGTGTGCTTAATGACTTGATTGAGTATGTTTCATTGTTGATAATCTATAAAGGTATTGAAATGAACTGGGAAAGAGTAATTCAAGAATAATTGAAGTATTGCTTGTTTATGACTTTGGTGTATGTTTCTATTGCTAGTTGCTATGCCCTAATCTTTGAGAAGAAACCTTTTGTGCTTAAAGTTTCAATTGCTGAGTAACTTTATATATATGATTTTCTAAAATACTTTATACGTTGGAAATGAGTGGTGATCCTTGAAACTAAAAGAAGGGAAAGTATGAAATACGAAATGCGGCCATCGTGCCATGAATAGAGAAAACTTGAAAAAGTCCCAAAGAGCCGAGGAAATATTGCTATCGTGAGGGGTTGTCAATGCTAATAAATATCGTACAATGGGAACGATTCTGAGATGGATACATTTCTACATATGTGTTACCTTTGTGTGCAAACTAACTAAAAATATTTTTGGGAGTATCATTAGCAAAACCGAGGAAGGGTGGGTCATAAGGCCCATACCTGAAACTACACGTGCCGGTGTAGGAGTGGATTGTGGATTGTGGTGGTTCCCCTTGATTGGGATGAAATTGGTACCTGTAAATTGGAAAATGAATGAGATCGACCCACACAACATATTTGGGGAGGCGGCTTAGCTGATCGGGTTGAGATCAGACTCCATGTTGCGCACATGGTGGTACTACTCCTGTAACAACTTTCTTTCGCATCATATGTCAAACCACATTGTCCGTGGGGAGATGTCCTAGCCGATCGGGCGTGATCGGACGCCGTGCTAAAAAAGGCGGTGGAATATCGGTGCTAATGATCTCCCAGCCAAAAGTATATATATATATACATATATATATATATACATATATATATACATATATATATATATATACATATATATATATATATATATATATGTACATATATATACGCGTATATAACGCCATATGGTCATGGGTCAATGTGCTTGTATAAATACATGNGTTATGTTTCAATTGGCTATTTGAATATTGTTGGTTGTGACTTGTTGTTTCTATGTGTTGTGTTTGCCTCTATGGATACTCTACTTGAAAGAGGATTTTTAGTTATACATGCTAGTACTATTCGATGGTACTAACGTCCCTTTTTCCGGGGGTGCTACATCCCTTTCATGGATGTAGGTGACTCTGTAGCTGGTAACGCGGATCGCAGGTGACGGTGCCTTCTCCTTCTCCCCACAACAGTTTTGGTGAGCCCCACTTCCTCCCGGGTTCAAGTGTAGTGTTTGTTGTATTTCTTTTGTACAAGACACTAAATTTTGAGGTATAGCCGGGGCCTTATTACCGGCAAGTTATGTAAAATCCCTAGTATTCGTAGAGGCTCCGTAGACATGATGTGGGTGTATATATGTATTTTTGGGAAGTAGCAATACGTACTCGGAACCGTGGATCATGTTGGAAAGTTATGAATGTATTACGTATGTTTGGATATCAATCGTTGAAATGCTAAAAGAGGAAACAAATGGGGATATGTTGTAAAATGTACTTTGAAACTAAAATCGGCTAACTCACACGAAATAATGTATGTTATGAACGCGGGGTAACACGTTGGGCAGGAAAGGCAATCCAGGTCCGCTTGATTGGGTTCACCCGGTTAGGCGCCGGTCTCGTTCCTCGATTTTGGGGCGTGACAAACTTGGTATCAGAACCTAAAGTTTTGAAAGTTTCCTAGGATGTCTCGGAGCCGTGTCTAGTAGAGACCTTCTTATCGGTGTGTTGTCGACCACATCTATAATTAGGGGGCTACATGGACATTCAGGAATTTCACCCTTCTTTGATACTCCAATCGTGCGATAAAGCTCAAGTTAGGGAGTTAGATTTATCTCCAAACCTTTCTCTCAAAATGAGTAACTGTGATACCATAATCCAAGTGTTTGAAGCCATGAGGAGGGAATGATCCCACCATTGAGTCCGAAGGGACTGCCCAAGGGCTTGTTAGGAGAATGTATTGAGCTGTGGAGGTATTGGTAGAACCTATCGCTAGGAGGGGAGTGCCCCTGTCCCTATTGATGTCCCTGCACCACCAAATCCTATAGTATATCGGTATGGTACCAACGTACCCTTGTTGTATATGTACATCCATATTGAAGAACTTTCATATGCATGGTCTTAATAAATGTTAATTCACAAACCCTTGCATGCACCTACTCTTTGAACGAGATCCAATATTTCTTGAATTCACTCTACCGCAAAATTTCTTATATGAAATCTCTTATGACACCGAGCTCTATAATCATGTCCTTGAATTGAGTTGTAGCTATAGAATTACCATTTCCAACACGCCTTTCTAAAGTCTAACAAGGGACTACACCCGAAGAATTTCTTATCGAATGAAGGGATGAACCATTATCATATGTTCGCACAAAATAAAAAGATATCTTTTCTTGGCCCTTTTCTTCGGGTTTCTGCTTGAATCTGAATGTTGATATAGGTGAAGATCTTGCTTTGTTTCATCATCATCTCTAGTATGGTAGTGCCCTCGCTATATCTTTGTTGAGGCTTCCATTTTGGCCTAGTGGTCGGAATCGGCTAGATTTTTATTTGCTTGGCGAGAATCTCCCTCTTCTCCGACAGGTTATTTTCCAAATTTGGTCTGCTCAATTGCTTTTAAACATTATTAAATCTCCATCGAAGCTAGGGTCCGTCGAGCCTCCATGTAGATGGATCGTGCTACTTATTCTTGTTGCTCATCTTATTCTAGTTTCTCATCTTATTCTTGAAGGTTTTTCTTCTTTTGGTTATAAGGAAGACGAGCATTTTCGCTCCTCCTTTGAATTGCATAATACTTGTTTAATTGTCGTTATATGTTAGTTGCTCCATGTTGCTACGAATCTAGCTGATTTTTGATGTTTGTAGTGGCTCCACTAGCCGTGAAGCTCTTGAGTTACTCTTAAACCCTCAAGTTCTTTTTTTTGATTAGATACTCTGACATACCCGACATTCCTCTAGTTGTTGACCCATCCCTAAGTTCCATTCTCAAGGGCTAAAGGAACAACATAATTGTGTCCTTGGTATCTCGAAATACAAATTCTTTTATCAATGGTGATCCACCCTAATTCTGTACCAATTCCGCTGAATCTAGAAAATGGGATAGATGTAACAATGCCTTTATTCTCTAGCTAGCTAGTTTTCGGTCCTCTGATATTACTGGGGTTTTCAATATTTTGACATAACTAAACAAGGATATAGGATTATAGATGGCGGGGGAAAGTCAATCCATCCTCTTACTTTAACTACGAGCCTGCTTCATTCACTATCAGTTATACTATCCCTTCTCAATCCTATCCCCTTAGAAGCACTATCTTTAAAGGTTGAACTCTGAACCAGAGAAATGCCACGAATTTCACGGGTTCCCACTTCACTTCGAGTTCATCAAGGGTTTGGTAGAAGGGTGTTGCGGAGATTCATTGTGAAGTAGAGTCGCTAGCCATAAGTGGATTTGTAAAATTCTGGAGCTATACATAATGTGACAATATGCGGAGATCTTCTTTAAAAAATGTAAAGGTACTCATAATCCCTTATATTATCACCTTTCCTAGTGGTTACAATGTAAAGGTCACTTCTATAAGCTGTCTCACTTTATTTTCATTTGTCCTGCATCATGTGTTGTTTACCCGTAATTTTCAATGCGATATTATCTCAATTTATCAACTAGTTATCCAACTATATGATCTGATTTCATTAACCTCACTTTTATGTACTCTACAAGCGCCCTGGGAGTGGGCAAATTTCCCCTTACTACAGACTTCTAAATGTCTTCAACTTTGTTTAAGCTTGTTGATTCCAAATTGTGTTCTTAGTTGTGCTGCCTTACAATGGGAACGATTCTGAGATGGATACATTTCTACATATGTGTTACCTTTGTGTGCAAACTAACTAAAAATATTTTTGGGAGTATCATTAGAAAAATCGAGGAAGGGTGGGTCATAAGGCCCATACCTGAAATTACACGTGCCGGTGTAGGAGCGGATTGTGGATTGTGGATTGTGGTGGTTCCCTTTGATTGGGATGAAATTGGTACCTGTAAATTGGAAAATGAATGAGATCGACCCACACGGCATATGTGGGGAGGCGACTTAGCTGATCGGGTTGAGATCAGACTCCATGTTGCGCACATGGTGGTACTACTCCTGTAACAACTTTCTTTCGCATCATATGTCAAACCGCATTGGCCATGGGAAGATGGCCTAGCCGATCGGGCGTGATCGGACGCCGTGCTAACAAAGGCGGTGGAATATCGGTG
>MDKH01023391.1:0-18126 GCA_005239495.1 Nicotiana undulata | reverse complement strand
TACTCAAAAATCCGAAACCGGGCAAAACCCGACCCCCGAGACCGCGTCCCGAAACTCAGAAATTTTTACAGAAAAGTTTTCTTCATCTTCCCATGAGTCCGTACATATAAAGAATACCAAAATCGGAGTCCGTTTGACCCCTCAAATCGACCCTTGAAGGTCTCATCATCTCATGCCCCAAAATCCTATTTTTCTACTGTTTTTCATGAATTAAAGGCTGGGATTATGGTCTATAATCACCCATAATTGAGTTTTAATGACTAGAACACTTACCTCAATGAAGAACAAGGATTTATCTTTTCAAAATTGCCCCCAAGAGCTCTTTTCCGTACAACAATGGTGTAAAAAAAGGTTTAGGTCGCGGAGGAAATATTTAAATACTACCCAGTTAATTGTTCTCCGTGATCGCAGCTTTTCCCCTGCGATCGCATAGTGTCCTCACTTCTACTTCCGCGATCGCAGCCCCAGGCACGCGATCGCACAGTGTTTTTTACCAACGACCCCACGCGCCTATAACAACCCTACACGATCGCACTCTTCCTCACGCGACCGCACTAGGTTACCTGCTCGACCTCTTCGATCGCGAGCACACCTATGCGATCGCAGAGTGTAAATTATGGCCCCTCTCAAAATGCTCTATGAGATCGCGGCTCTCTTCACGCGATCACAGAGAGTAAAAATCTGCTGCACTGACACCAGAAAACCAGCAATTGCTCTAAGTCCAAAAATGTCCGTTAATTACCCGAAATAAATCCCGAGCCCCTCGGAACCCCAACCAAACTTACCAACATATCCCATAACATCATTCAAACTTAATTGCACTCTCAAAACACCAAAACTAACATCAAAACACCAAATTTACATCGGATTCAAGCCTAAGAACTTTGAAACTCCTAAAATTCACCAATAATGCCGAAACTATCCAAATCAACTCCGATTGACCTGAAATTTTGCGGACAAGTCCAAAATGACATTACAAACTTGTTCCAACTGTCGGAATTCCATTCCAACCCCGATAGCCTATTTTCCACTGCCGTCTAGAAATCGCCAAAAACTAACTTCCGCCAATTCAAGCGTAATTCTACACCGGACATCACCAAATTATTCTGAACACACTCCTAAGTCTCAAATCACTTAACGAAGCTATCCGAGCCATAAAATCCGCATTCCGAGGTTGTTTACCAATAAGTCAACTCTTAGTTGACTTTTCCCCCATTTTAAGGCTATTTTTAAGGACTAAGTGCCTGAGTTCTTATTTAACCATTCCGATTTCAAGCCTATCAACTCTAACACATTAAGAATAGAATAACCAATCTATAATGAGTCAATAACAACAGCTATAATGCAGGTTTCACGTAATGACAGACCGGGTCGTTACAACTGCGATCGCATAGAACACCATCAACACCAGAAAACCAGCAACAATAATTCAACCCGAAATTCCCCAAAACTACCCCGAAAAACACTCGAGGCCCTCGGGACCCCGTCCAAACACACGAATCAGTCCCATAACATCCCACGAACTTGACCGGGGCTTCAAATCATCTTAAACAACGCCAAAATCACTAATCACACCGAAATTCAACTTTATGAACTTGGAAAATACTAACTTGCACATTTGATGCCGAAACCTATCAAACCACGTCCGATTGACCTCAAATTTTGCAAGAAAGTCATATTTGATATTACGGACCTTCTTCAACTTCCGTAATCGCATTCCGACCCCGATATCAAAATTTCCATTTCCGATCAAATTCTTCAAAAACCTTCAGTTTTCTATCTTTAACCAAATGACCTTAAATTGACTTCCGGATATCCGGATTCACTTCCGATCGCGCTCCCAACTCCAGAATCACCATATGAAGCTATTCCCAGACTCGGAATCCCAAACGGACATCAATATCATTGAAATGTACTTCAATCCAAACTTAGGAAATTTCTTCAAAAATGCTGACTTCCACAAAATACACCGAAACGCTCTCGGGTTATCCAAAACCCGTTCCGGATATACGCCCAAGTCCGAAATCATCATACGAACCTGCTGAAACTCTCAGATCCTTATTCTGAGTTCGTTTACTCAAAATCCCAGCCTTACTCGATTTCTTCAACTTAAGACTTCTAAAATGAGAATTTTCCTTTAAATTCAACTCCGATCTTCCTGAATTTCAATTCTGCCCATATGCACAAGTCAATATACCTTAAATGAAGCTGTTCGTGACTCCCAACTGCTGAACGATGCGCTGGATCCCAAAACGACCGGTCGGGTCGTTACAACGTCAGTTGAAGGTTTATGAGAAGAACTATCCAGTTCACGATTTAGATAAAACATCCATTGTCCATGCACTAAAAATTTGGAGGCATTATCTATATAGTGTGTCTTGTGAGGTGTTCACATATCATAAGAGTTTGCAGTATCTGTTCAAGCAGAAGGAGTTGAATATGAAGCATAGAAGATGGTTGGATCTGTTGAAAGACTATGACATTACCATCTTATATCATCTGGGGAAGGCCAATGTTGTGGATGATGCTTTGAATCAGAAGTCATCAACATGGGTAGTCTTGCTTATATTCCGGTCGGGGAGCGACCACTTGCTTTAAATGTTCAGGCTTTGGCCAACCGGTTCCTGAGATTGAATGTTTCTGAGATTAGCAGTGTTTTGGCTTATACTGTGACTCGTTCTTCATTGTTTGATCGTATTCGAGACCGGCAATACGATGATCGTCATTTAGGTGTTCTTAGAGATACAGTCTGGCACGGAGGTGCCAAGCAGGTTACAGTTGATGATGATGGAGTCTTGAGGATGCAGGGCCGTATTTGTGTGCCTGATGTTGATGGTATTCATGAGTTGATAGTGCACGAGGACCATAGTTCCCGGTATTCCATTCATCCGGGCGCCGCAAAGATGTACCAGGATTTGCGGCAACATTATTGGTGGCGGAGGACGAAGAAAGATATTGTGGCATATGTAGCTCGGTGCCTGCACTATCAGTAGGTTAAGTACGAGCACCAGAGACCCTGTGGTTTGATGCAGCAGATTGAGCTTCCCGAGTGGAAGTGGGAGCGTATTGCCATGGATTTTGTAGTTGGGCTCCCACGGACTTAGAGGATGTTTGATTCGGTATTGGTCATTGTGGATAGGCTAACCAAGTCAGCGCAGTTCATTCCCATATCAGTTTCGTATTCTTCGGAAAGATTGGCAAAGATCTACATCAGGGAGATTGTTCGCCTGCATGGTGTGCCAGTGTCCATTATTTCGGACCGAGGTACTCAGTTTATCTCCCATTTCTGGAGGGTATTTCAGCGTGAGTTGGGAACACGGGTTGAGTTGAGCACAACATTTCATCCTCAGAAATACGGACAGTCCGAGCGTACTATTCAGATCTTGGGGGACATGTTGCGGGCATGTGTCATTGACTTTAGAGGTTCATGGGACCAGTTTTTGCCCTTAGTTGAGTTTGCCTACAACAACAGCTATTAGTCGGGCATTCAGATGGCTCCTTATTAGGCGTTGTATTGTAGGCGGTGTCGGTCACCGGTTGGGTGGTTTGATCTAGGAGAGGCTAGATTGTTGGGTTCAGAGTTAGTCCAGGATTCTTTGGACAAGGTGAAGATCATTCAGGATAGACTTCGTACCGCTCAGTCCAGGCAGAAGAGTTATGCAGACCGCAGGGTTCGTGATTTGGCATTTATGATAGGAGACCGGGTATTGCTTCGGGTGTCGCCCATGAAGGGCATGATGAGGTTCAGAAAGAAGGGAAAGTTGAGCCCTAGGTACAATTGTTCCTTTGAGATTCTTGATAAGGTAGGAGAGGTGGCCTACAGACTTGCCTTGCCACCGAGTTTATCAGCCGTGCATCTGGTGTTTCATGTATCTATGCTTCGGAAGTATATTGTCGATCCCTCTCATGTACTTGACTTCAGCAGTGTCCAACTGGACAAGGATTTGACTTATGAGGAGGAGCCGATAGCCATATTAGGCCGGCAGGTTCGTCAGTTGAGATCGAAGAGTTACCCTTTGGTCCGTGTTCAGTGGAGAGGTCAGCCTGTAAAGGCAGCTGCCTGGGAGTCCGAGCCCGATATGCGGAGCCGATATCCCCATCTTTTCCCCGATTCAGGTACCTTTTTATGTCTGTTCGAGGACGAACGTTTGTTTTAGAGGTGGAGATTGTGATGACCCAAAAGGTAATTACGTGTATTTATAGCTAAATCTATATTTCAAGGCCATGAAAGCCTCCTTCTATCTCACCTCGAATTGTGTGCACATCCCGGGCGTGTAGCCGGGAAGCCTGTATGTGAAAAATTGAGGAAATTAGCAATTTTGAAGTTGAAATGTGAATAAACTTGACTTGGGTCAACATTTTTGGTAAACGGACCCGGACCTGTGATTTGACGGTCCTAGAGGGTCCGTAGGAAAATATGGAACTTGGGCATATGCCCGGAATTGAATTTCGAAGTCCCAAGTCCGAGAAATGAATTTTTAAAAGAAATTGTTTTCTGAAAAATATAAAGGTTTTTGAAAGTGAAATGTTATGTGAAACCTATGGTATCGGGCCCGTATTATGGTTTCGGAGCCCGGTACAGGTTGGATATGATTTATATGTGTTGTATTTAAAGTTTGTTAAGAAACGGAATCCATTTGACGTGATTCAGACCTAAAATGCAAAAATTGATGTTTAAAGAAGTTTTGAGAAATTTAATTGATTTTGAGGTTTAATTCGATGTTTATGATGTTATTTTGGTGATTTGATTACACGAATAAGTTCATAGGATGTTTTCGAGATTGTGTGTACATTTGGTTTGAAGTTCCGAGGGCTCGGGTGAGTTTCAGGTAGGTCCCAGGATAATTTTTAGGCTTAAAACATAGCTGATACAGGTCACAGAAGTG
This sequence comes from Nicotiana undulata, assembly GCA_005239495.1. Taxonomy (NCBI): domain Eukaryota; kingdom Viridiplantae; phylum Streptophyta; class Magnoliopsida; order Solanales; family Solanaceae; genus Nicotiana; species Nicotiana undulata. The sequence continues at coordinate 13,240 of MDKH01023391.1, read as the reverse complement.
CATACCTCTGAATCCACCAGTGAGGTCCGCGATTGGTTTTGTGCGGACTGCGGAGGACCTTTTGCGGCCGTGGTTGTTTTTGTGCAGTCCGCGGTGGGGGCTTGAGGGGGAGCGGTCGTTTTTGTGCGGTCCGCAGTGGGGACCTGAGGGGGTATATTTAAACGAGATTTTCAGTTATTTTTTATTTTTCAAAACCCTAAAAACATAAGAGACGATTTTCCAAACACTCTTTCTTCTCCAAAATATTAGTAAGTGATTTCTAACTCATTTTCTTTAATCCTTAACTTCTTTTTACAAGATTTAATCCTAGAATCTAGGATTTTCATGGTGGAATTGGGAATTTTTGGTAAAACCTAAGAATATTAAAATTTGGGGATTTAGACCTCAAATTGAGGTCGGATTCCAAAATCATTTATATATCCGGGATCGGGGGTGAATGAATAATCGGGGTTTGGACCGAGCGGGCCCGGGTTCGATTTTTGACTTTTTGGGGAAAACTTTAGAAAACTCATTTCCATGCATTAGAATTGACTCATTTAGCATTTATTGATATAATTAAGTAACTTGTGGCTAGATACGAGCAAGTTGGTGGTGGAATAAAGAGGTAAAGCGGTAGTTGAGGCTTGAATTGTGTTCTTGGCATCAAGGTACGTGTTTGGCCTAACCTTAGCTTGAGGGAATATGTGTTGAGTCTTATTTTCTACGTGCTTATTCCATGTCCAATGTCTAGGTGAGGTGAAGAGTACCTATATTTTGTGGTCAAGCATGCCCGTTAGTCGAATATGAGTAATTATGTGATTTTCATTGAGGTTTATTGTGTTATAGATTTAATATCAATTTGACAGTTATTCATTTGAGGGAAATTATTGGTTGTGAATATTGTTGAGCATTTGATCGGTTGAGAAATATTTCGTTAAATTATACACTTGTGTAGGATTGGTTATAGCTGTGTCCCTAGCTAAGACGATATTATTTCTGTTGATTATTCCTTTGCATTTATGGTTTCTTTTTGTTGATCTTCTTGCCAAACTGTTGTTTTGATATTTATGCACGAGGGTACATTCCGTGCCATGTTTATGTTATTTATGTACGAGGGGACGTTCCGTATCATGTTTATGTTATTTATGTACGAGGGGACATTCCGTACCATGTTTATATTATTTATGTACGAGGGGACATTCCGTACCATGTTTGTATTGTTTATGTACGAGGGGACATTCCGTACCGTGTTTATGTTTATCTATGCACGAGGGGATATTTCGTGCTGTGTGATTGATATTTATGCACGAGGGGACATTCTGTGCTGTGTTGTTGATATTTATGCACGAGGGGACATTCCGTGCCATGTATATGTTTATTTATGCACGAGGGGACATTCCGTGCCGTGTTGATGATGTTTATGCATGAGGGGACATTCCGTGCCATGATTGTGATGTTTTATGCACGAGGGGACATTCTGTGCCGTGTTATGATGCTTTAGCACGAGGGGACATGTCGTGCCGTTTTTTTCACTTGTTTATTTCGTGTTGTTAATCCTCGTTGTTATTTTTGATATTTGAACTGCTGCCTCGTTCTGTCATTTCAGTATTTGCTACCCCTTTTCCCCAGCATGTATTTCCCCTGATTGTTGTAACTGCTTATTTCCTGCCGTTATTGTTGTTATATTTTATTTAAACTGCACAGGTGATATTGTTTGTCGTGTCCTAGCCTCGTCACTACTTCGCCGAGGTCAGGCTCGGCACTTACTCAGTGCATGAGGTCGTTTGTGCTGATGCTACACCTGCACTTCTTTATGTTGTGCAGATTACGGTACCGGACCCAGTGGACACTTATTGAGGATGCTTCCCTCAGTTCACCAGGCGACATTGAGGTAGTCCTGCAGGTGTCCGCGGGCCTTGGCGTCACCTCCTATCTCATTCTCTTTTCTGTCTTTTCTTTGTATTTTTGAGACAATAGTACTTGTTTATTCAGACCTTTGTTTTTAGTATTCTTAGAAAGTCCGTGAAGTTGTGATACCAATTCTGGGAGTTTTATTAAGGATTTTGTAATACTATTTACTTAAGTTGTCAGATTTCATATCTTCTGCACTCTTATTTATAATTGTTCTTGTATATCACTTTTCTTTTAAATGCCAAATAATAAGAAAATAACTTATATTAACCGGAACGTTGGCTTGTCTAGCGGGTTCAACGTTAGACGTCATCACGGTCCCGACGGTGGAATTTCGGGTCGTGACACTTCTTTGCGATATTGAACATTTATAGCGAAACCTTAGTTCTCTGTGAGATTCAACTCCGAACTTTTAGACCGGATTATATTTGCAGCGACCGCTTATTCTTTTTAGGACTAGAGTTGGGCATGATCACTTCGACGAGGGGAGTCCCAAATTTGCCTTTTAAGACATTTGCAATGAACCATGATTGGATTGAGATTTGTTATTGAATATTAGTTTGTTACATTTTCTTATTGAGACGTGGTTTCGAAGTTGAATTGAATCATATTGAATAGCCTAATATTTAAAATGGATCATAATTTTTAAATGGAATTTGTTGTCGATCTTTTAGTTGTTATCTCTTTTAAAAAGTTGGTCTTGATGGATAAAATTATTTAAATTTCATTGAAGAAACAACTTCTAAAAATAAGAACACAATTTGATAGCGTGATCATTGAGAATAATAGGCAGGAGAGCTAAATAAATAAAGAAATCGAAAAAATATATATAGAGAGAGATTTAAACATTTTCTCTTTTATTAAAATTTAAATCATCTCTCTTTTCAACTTTCAATTACAAATCTGAGCTTGTTGAGGCAGAGAGGCATAGTTGAGTATAGGGTATAGTAACTTTACCTTACATTTTCTACAATAAGTTGTTTTCATGTCTTGAACCCTTGACCTCTTGCTCACATGACAATAACTTTATCAGTTACGCCAAAACTCCCTTATGCACAGTTGAGAATAACATTTATTTGAAAACGACATGAGAAATGAATCCCCGACTTTGTCTAGCTTAAATAAATTTAAGAAAATTTCAATAATATTAAGAAAAAGTTTCCGAGGATTTCAATAATAAGTCATGAAATGTTTAATGGGAAATAAAAAAGTAAAAGTTGAAATGGATCTAAGTTATATGCACTAAATAGTGTAAGATTTGATGCAGTTAATCATTTTATAGTAGGTTAATTATTATTTTTATTACGTTACAAAAAATATACAAATTTACTTACTATTATCTTATATAATCTGATTGTATAATCGCTTGCAAGACCTGAATTTTTCACTGTCCGTGAAGAATGAAGGAGTGAAACAATATTATGTTGATTGTGCGTTGAACAATGAAGAATATTTTTTATTTTAAAATATATGTTCTTTTTTTCCAAGATAAGCAAAAGGAGAGAAGCTTTGGTGCTTGCAATAAATCTACTCCGCTAATTTGACAACAAATTATTCAGAATTAAGTTGTTTCTTCTATTAAATTGTTTGAATTTGCATAATGTAACGCAGTAGGCGTTTGGACATAAGAATTGTAAAATTTCAAAAAATGGTTAAAAAAAATTTCTAAGTGAAAATGGTATTTGAAATTTAAAGTTGTGTTTGGACATAAATTTTAGTTTGTGTTGTTTTTGATATTTTGTGAGTGAAAAGTTTGAAAAACAGTTTTTTGGAGTTTTTCAAATTTTCAAAAATTTCCAAAATGCATATTCAATTGAAAATTGAAAATTTTATGAACATACGCTGATTTCGAAAAAGAAATAAAGTTTTTTGGAAAAAAGGAAAAAAGATTTTTTACTATTTTCACGTATACTGAGAAATTTACCTTATATTAATTAACAGTAAAATTGATCATATTAACTTTAATTTACTCATTAGAAATATAACAAACTACTCCTAGGCTCTTTATTCCCAGAGCAGTTTTGCAAAAAAGAAGTTAATTCCTTCTTGATATACGAAGAAATCAAATATTATGAACCACAAAAAAAAGAAGCCAAATACTCACTTAAAGTAGACCGGAAGGAGTATCATTTGAAGTGGTGTATTAATTAGTAGGTCCAAACTCATTGATCTGGATCATCTGAGATTAATATTATTTCACGATCCTATTTAAGTGCACAAAGTATAAAATGTGCAACCATTTAGAACTTTCTTTACCACCCTTTTTGTGCCTTTTTGATTGAATAATTGCACATCTATGCGTTAGAATGGTTATTTTTCTCATTCAAGATATCTATTTACTTTTCTTGAACATAGAAGGAAGTCAAGGAAGTCCAATCTATTGTAGGGGTGACAAAAATACAAAGGCTTTCACCAATTTATTCAAGAACTTGCACTTGTACTGGATTCTTGCAGCTGGCTATTTTGTAAGTAAAACTCTCCCCTTAACATGTTAATGTAAATTCCACTTATTGTCTCTCTCAAGTAATCTTTTTAGAGATCATGAAAGGAAGTATTAGAGGAACGATAAAATTGTTTCAGCGTGACTTATAGGACATTGGTTTGCACCGTGAAATCAACCATATATACTTGAATTGAATTAGGGTAAGTTGTTCCTTATATCACACCTTCTTCGGGTGCGGCCCTTCTCTGGACCCCATATGAACATGGACTGCCCTTTATGTTGAATGCAGTCGTATATACATAATTTTCGTTAATAGAAGTGACATGACACTTTTATATGACTAAAATCTCTATTTATCATTTTTTGGCATTTTCATCTCTTATGTTTCAGTCTTTTTAAACTAGTTAACATCTAAATAATGCTTCGAGTTTCTTTGTTAGTCTCAATCATGCTTTGTTAAGTCTCTTTCATTACCTACCTTTTATTATAGGAAAGAAAAGACTAAAGAGATATTTGACACTTTCTTCTGGAAAATGAAGCGATAGAGAGTAATAAAGGAAAAAAAGAACAGAAAAAGATAAACAGAGGAAAAAGGAAAGGAAAAATTACAGAAGGCATTCTTATACAATTTGATCACGTGAAGTTTGAATGATGGATTCGGCTTTATTCTATTTTCTTTGTTGTTGTAGTTATTTTAACATGAAATTAAGGAAGCAAAAGATAGATACTTATATACGTATATTAAATTTACAAAGGAATAATCACGTTTTAAAATTTATTACACATGTTATTCTTGGGAATTCTTCTCTTTCTTGACGCAAAACATTTGCTTTGGCCTGTACAAATTACAAATTATACAAACGTAGAGTATATTTAGAAGACTAAAAGCTCTTAAGTGATATTTAGAGAAGTGTAAAGGTAAATTATATGGATTTAAACTCGCAATCTAATATATTTGAATTTGAAGATTAAAAGTTAATCATCATCTTAACTAGAATATTAGGAAAAAATTATTTCATATATCTAATACTCCAAGATTTTTTATGTCTCGCGCGAAGTGCAGAGCCGCAGATATATTCCCATAGGATAAGTAAATGACATGCATACTTTGGGGTTGGGATTAGCTTTACTATATAAAGCTCCATTATTATTTAATTGCCCGTTTGAGTCTCGGCACCATCTAATTCATTCCAATCTTTAGAGGTGTTAAAAGAATTTAAGAGGTAGAAAAGTTAATGTGATCGTTTTCCTTCCATATGTCTTTGTATTAAAATAATAATTAAATTTGCCTAATAATGATTAAATGCGCCACTTAACAATAAATAAGCTAATTATTGTATTAAGTTCAATTAGTAAGAGACATCAAGAATTTTTCAAGATTTATAAGAAAGCATATGATTGTGTATTAGCATAAGATTAAGGAAAAACTTAAGTTTCTTTGTTTACCTTTTATTTCGCAAGTGTAAACCATCCATGTTATTTGGAATAAAATAAAATAAAGGATCTGTGTTAGAGATTAAGATTTCTTTCCACTGTTTTTTTAAAATATTTTTTAACGACCCGATCGGTTGTTTTGAGCTCAAGCGTGTTATTCGGCGGTTTGAGGACCTAGGTAGCTTCACTTCATGTATTATGAGTTGTACGCGTAGTCGGAATTGAATTTCGGGAAGTTTTGATTCGGATGGAAAGTTTTAATTTCAGAAGCTTTAAGTTGGAAGAATTGACTAAGGTTTAACTTTTGAGTAAACGACCTCGGAATCAGGATTTGAAGGTTCTAATATGTTCGTATGATGATTTCGGACTTGACCGTGTGTTCGGGTCGGGTACCGGGTGGTCCAGGAGCATTTCGACGCTTATTATGGAAAGTTGGAATTTTGAAAGTTTTAGAATTTAATAAGTTTGGTTTGTGGTGGATTTTTTATGTTGTCGATGTCTGTTTGAGGTTCCGAATCTTGGAATAGGTTCGTATTGTGATTTCTGACTTGCACGCAAAATCTGGTGTCATTTCGGGATGTTTAAAGTATAATTCAGACGCGTTCGACGAAGTTTGAATGTTTTAAAGTTTAAAGAAGGTTTCAATCGTTGATTCGTAGATTTGTTGTTGGTTGGCGTGATTTGAGGCTTCGACTAAGTCCGTATTGTGTTTTGGGTTGTGTTGGTACGTTTGGATGGCCGGGGGCGTTGGGTTTGAAACGTATTGAAACTTGGAATTTAGGACATGTTGTTGTTGTTGTTGAAGTCTGGTGTCATCGCACCTGCGGAAGGAGTGGCCGCAAGTGCGGCCACGCAGGTGCATAGGAATCATCGCGAGTGCGATTTTTGTGAGGTCTGGGCAGGTGCGAGGAAAATTCCGCACCTTCAAATTCGGAGATGCGGAGAAGAGTTCGCAGAAGCGGGGGTTGACCAAGAAGGCCTGGGCCGCAGAAGCGAAGTTGGTCACGCAGATGCGTGTGCGTAGAAGCGCTTGTCGTCCGCAGAAGCAAAAGCGTAGATGCGCTACTTGGGGCGCAAAATCGAGTTGCTGACTTGAGCTGGAGCCGCACCTGCGATGGATCTTTTGCAAGTGCAAAGCCGCAGAAGCGGCTAGTTGACCGTAGGTGCGAAGGTCGCTAGGCAGTTAGGTGCTTTTATTTCGAAGACTTAGCGCATTTCTCTCACATTTTCATCATCCATGTTAAGGTTAGTAATTCCTGCATATTGTGAGTTAAATACATGATTTATATATGGATTTAAACATAGAAATTAATAGAAATTTGAGATTTTGGTAGAAAACCTAGAATTTTGTATTTTGGATTGTGATGACCCAAAGGGTCATCTTATGATTTAAAACATCATTTCGGGCTCATTAGCCTTAAAATATTATTTTTATCTACCTCCATTTGCGTGCGCAGTCCGGGCGTGAATCCGGAAGACCTTTATGTGAAAATATATGAAATAATTATTTTTGAGAGCTAAAATTAACTTTTAGTTGACTTTGGTCAACATTTTGAGTATACGGACCCGTACCCATGTTCCGACGGTCCTGGGAGGTCCGTAGTGAAATATGGGACTTGGGCGTATGTCCGGAATCAAATTCCGAGGTCCCTAACCCGAGAAATAATTTTTTGATGAAAATTGTTAAGCTGAAATTTAAAGGAATTAAAGAAATGAATTAATGTTTGAACTTGTTGGTATCGGACCCGTATTTTTGTTTTGCAGCCCGATATAGGTTTCTTATAATATTTAAGTCATATCTGTGAAATTTGGTGGAAATTGGAGTTTATTTGGCACGATTCGGACGTCCAGTTGTGAAGATAGTAAATTTGAGATGTTATTAAGGAATTCATGAGTTTTGATGTTAAATCAGTAGTTTTAGGTGTTATTTTTGCGATTTGATCGCATAAGTAAATCCGTAGGATGTTATTAAACTTGTGTGCATGTTTGGTTTGGAGCCCCGAGGGCTCGGGTGAGTTTAGGATAGGCCACGCGATGTTTTAAACTTAGGAAAAATTTGTTGTTAGCTGTTTCTGGTGCACTGATGCGTTCTTCTTCGTTATCGCGAAGAGTAAATGGGCTGGGGGTCGATTTGTTCTACGCAAACGCGTAACACTGGTCGCGAACGCGAAGCACTGGGGGGATTACCCTTCGCGAACGCGACCATGCTACTGCGAACGCGATGAGTTAAGAGGACCTGGGGGATATGAGTCAAGTTCCTCTTCGCGAACGCGGCCACTGGGCCACGAACGCGATGGTCAGTTGGGTTGTGCATCGCGAACGCGAAAGCCTTTGGGCCGTAATGCTCCGCGAAACATAACTTAAACACGGGATTAGGCCATTCTTTCATATTTTCAAACCAAGAAAACCTAGAGACGATTTTCAAGAGACAAGTTCTTCCCCAAAGTGTTGGTAAACGATTTTACACTATTTTCTCTCGATTACCCATTAATTTTCATCACTTTTCCATAAAACATCAAGGGTTTTCATGGTAGAAATTGGGGGTTTGGGTAGATTAGAGAATTTTGCATAATTGGAATTTAGACCTCGAATTGAGGTCGGAATTCGAAACTAACTACATATTCGGGCTCGGGGGTGAGCGGAAAAACGAATTTTGGTCCGAACCTCGTGTTTGGACCAAGCGGGCTCGGGGTCGGTTTTTAACTTTTTTTGGTAAAACTTAGGAAAACCATAGTTATGCATTAAATTTGATTCCTTTAGCAATAATTGATGATATTGAACTAATTATGATTAGATACGAGTGGGTTGGAGGTGAATTCTAAAGGAAAAGATGTACTTGAGCAGTGAGAGGCCTGCGGAATCGAGGTAAGTGTTGTGTCTAACCTTATCTTGAGGGAATAGGTATTATGTGACTACTTGTAACTTGTTTTGTTGTTAAATATGATGTATATGTGTGGTGACGAGTACCTATACGATGTGGTCGAGTCATAACATGCTAGTGAAAGTTAATTCTTGTTATTCCTGCTGTCTTAAAGCCTATTATCTATGATTATTATTGTTAGTGAAATGTTGGAAGATTTGTATCCAGTTCCACCGAGATGGATAATATTGTGAATATTGAGTTGAGATCGAAATGTTAAATGGTGCTAGAAACTATGATGAAATACTGATTTCTTATGAAAATTCCTCTTTATATGTTGTTGATGATTCTGTGACTGGTGATGAAGCGTGTAAAACACGAAGGGTGATGCCGTACATAATTTATTTAAATGGTGAGGAAGAGTGTAAAGCTCAAATGGTGATGTCATGACCCGAAATCCCACCTTTCAGGCCGTGACTGCGTCTAACGTTGAACCCGCTAGACAAGCCAACGTACCCAACACCTTGACATATTTAAAACAACTTGGCAGTAATAAAGCAATTATCTTTCAAACCTCTACTGAAATAACCAAAACTACTTCAAAAGTTTTACAACAGAAATGTAACAACACTCCGAAAAACGCATAATGAAACGATAAAGATAACAACATCGCAAAATCCAAAAACCGGGGTGTCACAACCTCACGGACTGTCTATAAGAATACTAAATACAAGTCTGAAAGGAAATACAATATTGTCTTTAGAACGGAAGGAGAAATAAGACAATAGGATGCTAATAGCAGGAGAGACTCCAGGGCCCACGAACGCCAGTGGTATACCTTGAAGCTCGATGTGGACTGAAGGTGACTCCCTCTGAGCGGTCCACGGGGTCCGGAAGCGGAATCTGCACAACATAGAGAAGTGCAGTGTAGTATCAGTACAACCGACCCCATGTACTGAGTAAGTGCCGAGCCTAACCTCGGCCGAAGTAGTGACGAGGCTAGACTTAGCAAATAACGTTCACCTGTCCTATTCTACAACACAAAATACAGATAACAAAGCAAGGAAGAATAACAGTCATATACGGGGAACGGGAGCAGATAAAGGGAAAAAAAATAAGATAGAGCAGTTAATTAACACCAAGTAAGAAGTGAAACAATTCACCGAAAACTGATAAGGTATGAATGACATGTCTGAATGATAACAATGGCACGGCATCACCCTTCGTGCTTTACTCTCTTCCTCACAATGCAATTAATAAATAATGAGTGATATGAATGAATGGCACGACATCACCCTTCGTGCTTTACTCTCTTCCTCACATTGCAACAAATAAATAATGAGTGATATAAATGAATAGCACGGCATCACCCTTCGTGCTTTACTCTCTTCCTCACATTACAATAAATAAATAATGAATGATATGAATGAATGTCACGACATCACCCTTCGTGCTTTACTCTCTTCCTCACATTGCAATAAATAAATAAGGAATGATATGAATGAATGACACGACATCACCCTTCGTGCTTTACTCTCTTCTCACCCAAGTAATATCAACAATAAATAACAACTTGGCAAGGAAATCAAATATCGAACTTTCAAATCATAACCACCCGACATGGGGAATAACAATTAAAATCAACACATTTGCCCGGAAAGGGTCTCAGCTATAACCAAACAACTCTCTCTCTCTCTCTCTCTCTATATATATATATACTGTATACTTGGATCCTCAATTGAACCAACATTTCATAATCTCTACAACCAGTACATCAACCACAATCAACTTCTTAAGTAGAGGCAATTACATAGTATGATGAACATGAAGAAATAACTGAATTTTCATCAAAATAGACTCACGGGCATGCTTGACTCACAATGTATAGGTACTCGTCACCTCACCTATACATTGAACATGATAGGAACATAACACATAACATACAATACCTAATCCCTCACCAAAGTTAGGCAAGACACTTACCTCGGTCCAAAGTATAGCAATCAACCCTCTAAGACCGTCTTTCCTTTATAATCTGACTCCGAAACAACGATATCTAGGCATGATTAATTCAATAATATCAATAAAGACTCAATAACATAATCCCATAGCCTAGATATTCAATTTCTAGCATTCTTCCAAAAATACCAAAATTTGACCCCGGGCCTGCTTGGTCCAAACTCGAGATTCGAACCAAAACCCGATCACCCATAACCCCACGAGTTAGAATATATAATTTGTTTTAAGATCCGACCTCAAATTAAGGTTGAATCACCCAAAATTCCAAAACCTAACTCTACCCAAAACCCCTAATTTCTACTTTGATTTCATGATTTTTGGACTTCACAGATAAGTCACATAACATATAATAAACCTGTTCCGGGCTCCGAAATCATAATACGGGCCCAGTAACACGGTTTTCACTTAATTATTCATTTTCAAAATCCTTTTATTGTTTTTCAGAAAATAATTTTCTTTAAAAATTCATTTCTCGGGCTTGGGACCTCGAAATTCGATTCCGGGCATACGCCCAAGTCCCATATTTTCCTACGAACCCTCCGGGACCGTCAAATCACGGGTCCGGGTCCGTTTACCAAAAATGTTGACCAAAGTCAACTTTATTAATTTAATTATCATAAAATTCAATTTTCATCAAATTTTAACATAAAGACTCCCCGACTACACGCCTGGGCTGCGCACGCGTATCGAGGTGAGATTAACGGAGGCTTTCAGGATTTAGCTAGAATTACTTAGGATGACTTTTTGGGTCATCACAGGTGATGCCATTCATAGTTTATTTAAATGGCGAGGAAAAGTGTAAAGATGTGATGACCTAAGGGGTCATTTTATGAACTAAGACTCCGTTCTAGGCTTGGATTGACGTAAGTTAAAAATTTGGCGATTTTGGTCGATAGTGGAAAATTAGGTATCGGGATCGGAATGGAATTCTGGAAGTTGTAGTAGGTTCATAGTGTCATTTTTAATGTGTGTGCAAAATTTAAGGTCATTCAGACGTGGTTTGGTAGGTTTCGACGTCATTGGCGAATTTTGGAAGTTTAGAAGTTCTTAGGCTTGAATCCGAGGTTGATTTGGTGTTGTCTTGAGTGTTATGGAGGTTCGACTAAGTTCGAGTAGTGATATATGACTTTTTTGAATTATTGGTTGAGGTCTCGAGGGTCTCGGATGAGTTTCGAATAAGTTTAGGTTGTGTTGCGCTCGTTTTTTTCTTGTGTTTCGACGTCGTTTCTACAAGCATAAATGGTATCATATTGAACAAATGACCTCCGATTTCTATTTTGAATGAAGTATTAGATCCGTATCGTAATAACGGACCCGTATAAAAAAGAATCGTTGAATTTGGACATCGTATGAGGATTTTATGATCATTTTACTAAGGTTGCCAAATTTATCAGATTAATTACGAAATTGCCACTGACTGCGTATTTAAAAATCTGCATTATTTGCAAATATTAAAACCTACATATCTCCTTCATTATTAGGTCAAATGGAGTTATTCAAAAGCCTAACTTGATTACAATTTCACAAGGAATCCATTAGAGGCATAAAAAGGGTGTTTAAGGATTGTTTGACACAAGAAACAAGGAAGAATAGCTGACAGAAAAATATATAAAATAAGAGTTTGTTCATTCGGTCATATTTTGAGTTGGGGAGGTCGGATTTGAGTGATTTTGGAGGAGATCTTAACCATAGGGATTTGGGTAAGTGTTCTTTACTCGTTTTTGATTATGTTCCCTGAATCCATCTTCGTTTTTGGGATTTGATTGATGATTTTAAAGTGAAATTGAGTGAGTTAGGACTTGAGTTTTGGAGAGTTTTAGGTAGGGATTGAGGGACCAAACAGAGTCTGATTTTGATAAATTTTATATGGATAGACTCGGGAGAGGACGAGGGTTTTGATTCTGCAATTTTTGACTGATTTCGAGATGTGGGCCCTGGGGTCGGATTATGATCGATTTCGGATTTTTAGCATATTTTGTAGTTTTTATTGTGGAATTCCATTCTTTAGACTATGTTGATGGTATTAATATGATTATGATTAGATTCGAGCGGGTTAGATCAAGATTCTAAAGGAAAAGTTGTAATTGAGCATTGAGTGGCCTACAGATTTGAGGTAAATGCTTGGTTTAACCTTGACTTGAGGGAATAGGAATCCCCAACTAAATTGTTATGTGAAATTGCATGTGTGTGGTGTATAGGTGAGGTGGCGATGTAACACCCCGGAAACATTTCTAAGTGTTTTAAGACCATTAAGAAGATTGACCGATGCTAATGATATCAATTCGGGTATGAACAAGACTGGTAATTTGAATGATATAAATTTATCATGAAAATATATATACAAGGTGCATTAAAAATGGTTTAGGGTCTAAGAAGAGCCCTAAGGCTAAGTCAAGTTGAAAATTTATGATGGCATAAAGTTTCAAGTGAGTTTTCACAAGATCTAACTTCAAACGAGCATAACTTTCAATATATGAAGTGTTATATGGTGTATAACCTATCAAATGAAATATCTTTGAGTCTAGTTTCCAATGAACCTCCGAACTCTCTCCCGATCAGTGGGGAGTATCAATAAATCATGACGAGCCAGAGTA
>ML259881.1:56068-70510 GCA_005239495.1 Nicotiana undulata | reverse complement strand
AGTTTTCTACAAAGGTGGAAACAGGTCCGTTGGCAGCAACTTTGTCTTCGGCATCATGATCTGTGCGCGCGGCGCTGTTGGCAGCTGCTTGCGGCTGGGCGCTAGATAGGGAAATTGGTGGGGCGACAGAGGCACCTGCGCGCTTGTCACTTGGAGCGGCCAAGACCACGGGGCCGTCCGTGGCGCTAGGCGTTGGGATGCTTGCTAGGACGCCACGGGGCGCGTCCAAGGGGTCATGGGGCATGGATGGAAAGCCGCCCATGACACATCTTTTGAATCGTTGACACTGCAATTCTATAAATGGCAATAGTCGTAGCAAAAAAGATTAAAGAGTCTGTCAGATAGCCATTAGACCATCCCAACACCCATGGTTGGTGCTGAGAACGATCATCTACGGCTCCATGGCCCGAAGGCCACAAAGGCTGTTAATCACGCTCTGATCTAATGACCACATTTCATCCACCAGACTTGGTTTTCTGTCTCCTTAGAACTCAAGGATACAGTGGTACGAGCCTATAGAACAGATCCTGTTCAAGTAAGGTCGTGTCCTTTCATGTAACTGCAACTTTATATAAACACTTCCCTCGCTGGGCAGCTTGTCGATGTGGGAGACAAGGGGAAAAAGTAAGGAGTATTTAATTCTTCTAACGAGTCAACAACTATGACCAAAAATAAACTACAACTATCTTATTGTTTATTTTAACCATTTTAAAGTTTCTTCTTAATAGTTTCATTGTGTAGACGAGTTTGATTGGCGTTGGACAAGATATAATGTATTTCCTACATATATAAGCTTGTTTAATATATTTAAAAATATTTCCCCAAAAATTCGTAATAGCTCCAGGATTACAAAATATAAGTAGGCGTTTGGACATATGAATTGTGAAATTCCGGAAGAAGTGAAATCTTTTTTAAAGTATATTTGAAAATTAAAGTTGTTTTTAAACATGAATACTATTTGGAGTTGTTTTTAAATTTTTGTGAGTGATTTGAAGTGAAAATTTGAAAAAAATGGGTTTTGAAGTTTTTAAAATTCTTGAAAATTTTCAAAGTTCAACTTCAAGTAAAATTTGAAATTTTAGTGGCAAAACACTGATTTCGAAAAAAAAAATCAAAAAAAGTGAATTCTTTTATGGCGAAACGGGCCTAAGATTTTTCCAAACTATGTAAGAATTACAGCTTTTTTTATAGGATTATTATATAGGGGAGGAGATTATAAGATAAGAAATCGAACTCTCACCAACAAGGTTGTTATAGAGGGTTTTTTTTTTTTTTTTTTTTTTTTTACAGAGAGAAAGACACAACTTTGCCTAGAGAAAAATAGAGAAGAAATCCCTAAAGCCTTTCCAAAACTAAGAAAACAGGACATCACTGTGAGAGTGGAGTTGAGAGTGTGTGCTCAAGCCAATTGATAGGCGTGTTAATGACACACTTAAAAAACTAATTGGCTAATAACACACTGTATTTATATATCACTTTGGTTGTATTCGAACGAATACAGTTTGTATACACTTATGTATACAGTCGATACAAGTTGTATCTTTTGTATGTGTCCTTGTATTTCGCTTTAGTTATAATTGATGCGTGTTGTATTCATTACGCGAATGAATACAGTTGTTACAGATTGTATTCATTGCGCGAATGAATATTGTTGATACATGTTGTATTCGTTGCGCGTTTGAATACAAGTGATACAAGTTAGTAACAATTGAACAGTAGCTACGAATAGTAATTAGACAAACTGTAACGATCCGGTCAGTCGTTCTGAGAGTTATAGCCATGTTTCCCTCATTTCTGTTTCTTTATGTGTAGTTCAGCTGTGTCGAGTTGGTAGGTTTGGGTTCGGAGTAGTTTTGGAGTGAAATGATCTCTTAGTCTCTTAGTTAGAAAGCTTAAAAGTCAACCCGAAGTTGACTTATGAGTAATCGAATTCGGATTTGGATTTTTATTATTCGGTTAGCTTCGTTGCGTGATTTTAGACTTAGGAGTGTCTCCTGAATGTAATTTGGAGGTCCGTGGTAGAATTAGGCTTGAATTGGCGAAGTTAGAAATTTAGCGATTTTGGTCGGCGGTGAAATATTAGGTATGGGGGTCGGAATGGAATTTTAGAAGTTGGAGTAGGTTCATAGTGTCATTTGTGACGTGTGTGCAAAATTTGAGGTCATTCGGACGTGGTTTGATAGGTTTCAACGTCATTGGCGAATTTTGGAAGTTTAGAAGTTCTTAGGCTTGAATCCGAGATTGAATTGGTGTTTTGGTGGTGTTTTGGGTGTTCCGAAAGTCGACTTAGTTCGGGTGTGATATATGACTTGTTGGAATTATTGATTGAGGTCCTGAGGGCCTCGGATGAGTTCCGGATAGGTTTGGGTTGCATTATACTCGTTTTTCTTATGTTTCGCCGTTGTTTCTTCAAGCATAAATGATATCATATTGAACAAATGAGCTCTAATTTCTTTTTTGATTGAAGTATTAGATCTGTATCGTAATTACGGACCCGTAGCAAAAAGAATCGTTGAATTTGGACATCATATGAGGATTTTATGGTTATTTTACTAAGAATTAGGTTGCTAGATTTTTAAGATTAATTACGAAATTGTCATTGGGACGTATTTAAAATTTTGCACTATTTGCAAATATTAAAACTTGTATATCTCCTTCAGATCAAATTAAATGATTCAAAACCTAACTTGACTAGAATTTCACAAGGAATCCATTGGAGGTATAAAAAGCGAGTTCCGAGATCGTTTGGCACGAGAAACCAGGCAGAATAGCTGGCAGAAAATATATAAAATAAGGGTTTGTTCTTTCCGTCATATTTTGAGTTGGGGAGCTCGGATTTGGGCGATTTTGGAGGCAATTTTCACCATATGGATTGGATAAGTGTTCTCTACTCAGTTTTGGTTATATTTCATGAATCCGTCTTCATTTTTGGGATATGATTAATGATTTCAAAGTGAAATTGAGGGGGTTATGGTTTGAGTTTTGGAGAATTTTAAGTGAGGATTTGAGGGACCAAATGGAGTCCGATTTTGATAAATTTTATATGGCTAGACTTGGGAGAGGACGAGGTTTATTATTCTGCCATTGTTGACTGATTTCGAGATGTGGGCTCGGGAGCCAGGTTTTGGCCAATTTCGGATTTTGGCATAGTTTGTAGTTTTTATTGTGAAATTCTATTTGTTAGCCTATGTTGATGGTATTAATCTGATTATGGTTAGATTCTGAGCTTTTGGAGACCGAGTCCAGAGACGAGGGCATCCCGGAGTAGGATTTTAACGTTGTCAAGGTAAGTAACAGTTTTAACTCTGGCTTTGAGGGTATAAATCGGGAGAAACTTGATATCATGTGACTGTTCGGAGGTGATACCCACGCTAGGTGACGGGCGTGCGGGTGTATACCTCGAGGGATAGAGACTTGGTCCGTCCCGTGAGGCCTCATGGCCATCATATGTGTTTACGTAGTTACTTGTTGTTGAACTTGTTTGCCTTCACGTTAGAGATCATGCTTAGGTTTTATTCATGCTCACATTATTTGTACCCAGTCATAAAAATTATTGTACATGTTTACCTCAGTCTCTATTATTTGCTAATATGCTATGATACTTGACGTGGGTTGTGTCCCTTATTTGTTGGTGATGGTAAGTCTAGTGAGGTACATGATTGAGTGAAGTGGAAGGCCTGGTTGTGAGGATATTAATACCATAGCACGTGAGTTATCCGCGTAGCACGTGAGTTGACCGTGCGGGTCCAGGTATTGATACCAGTTGACCGTGCGGATTCAGGTATTGATATGATGGCCTGGTTGGGAGGATATTAATACCATAGCGCGTGAGTTGTGCGCGTAGCACGTGAGTTGGTCGTGCAGGTCCGGGTATTTATAACATAGCGCGTGAGCTACCCGCGTAGCACGTGAGTTGACCGTGCGGATCTAGGTATTTATATGATAGCACGTGAGTTTTCCGTTCTTAGCGCTTGGGCTTTAGGAGCCCCTCCGGAGTCTGTACACACCCCAAGTGAGGCAGAGTGTTGAGTGCGAGTGATGAGTGATGGAGTGACATTGCTGTGAGTTTGCATTTACTTTTGTCGTTGCTGCATTTATCTGTTAAATTTCTTTGTGGCATTTGTTGGTTTTATGGAATTTACTTGTTTATTCCTGTTATTTTTAAATTGTGAAAATAAATAATTGGACTGTTTTGCTTAGCTCGTCACTACTACTTTGTTCCTTAGTTATTTTCGTTACTACTGAGTCGGTTGTACTCATACTACACTCTGCACTTTATGTGCAGATCCAGGTGAGTTAGAGCGCGGCGATCATTGAGTTCAGGCCGACTATTTGTGGAGACTGCAAGGTAGCTGCCAGCGTCCGCATGACCTTGTTAATCCTTTTATCATTTCTTCTTTTGGGTTGTATTGACAGTTAGACAGTTATATATTTTAGTTCATAGTTTAGACGCTCATGACTTAGTGACACCCCGATGTTTGGGGCTAGTTTTCGTATTTTTATATTAATTATATTTAGAGTTGATTTAGTTTATGAGAAATTTAAATATTGATATTGTTTTATTAAATTCTTAAAATCAATTAGTAGTAATATTTCGGGAAGTAGGCTTGCCTTGTAACACGATAGGCACTATCACGACCATGATTGGATTTTGGGTCGTGACACAAACTATAATTATTAGGCTCTAAACTATAGTGCTTTATGAAAATTCCTCTATTGTATACCCTCACAACTATTTTATCTTCTTCACTAAACGATGTGTGACAAAGTACTTTACTATTCATAATTAGGGGCGTACATAGGTCGGGTTGGTTCGGATTTTCTAATTACCAAATCAAATCAATTGTATCGGGTTATTAAAATTAAATACCAAACCAAACCAATAAAAGTCGGGGGTTTTAATCTCGGTTTTTCGGGTTTTCGAATTTTTTCGATTTCTTTTCATAAAGTCTTCATAGCACAAAATGTAAATTTTGTGCTCCACATATTTCTTTAATCCTAGTAAGAGAGAACTATATAAGGTGTTTTCAATAAAATAACATAAATATGAGATGAGTCATGGCATTGTACTAAAATATTCAACAATAAAGATAATAAAATCGCATAAAATAAATATTATTAATAAGCCATAATGTAAACAAACATAATTTAAAATTATGACTAATAAGTTCTATATTTACATGACTAACCACAAAAAGAAAAATAAGTTATACATTTTATCTAAACAATGGGAAAACTAAAAAATAGATATCCAACACTATTTTCATTCATAGTATAATCGAATTGAATGTCTTTAATTAGCATTAGTATTGATTTGATTTTGGTTTAAGATCTATTTGAGTTACTAACATTTATGTACTATAAAACTTATTGGAGCATCCAAAAATTATAAGTCCAAGCTTGAAATAATACGTTAAAAGATAAAACTATGAAAAAACTTAAGAAATATTTATAAACTACACACTATCATAAATATTTTTATGCATTAAATATATTTAAAACTTCTATACATATAATGTCGGGTTGGTTTGGTTCGGTTTGACTTTTTTTAGTTAAAACCAAACCAAACCAAATATGGTCGGGTTTTTTTTCTCAACACCAAACCAAATCAAACCAAACCATAGTCGGATTTTTTCTCTCGATTTGACTCGGATTATCAGATTTGTGCGATTTATCGGTTTCATTTGTACACCCCTATTCATAACATTGTCACTTTAGTTGTTCCGAGACTTTGTGTAATTACTGTGTTATTCGCCCTTTTCACAAACATTATTCCAGACTGCAGACTATGCATCTTCCATGTGATCTTTTAGTTGTATTAGAAGAAGAAATTAATAACAAAATCATGAAGGGCAATATTTCTTTTCAAGTTGTCCTAATTCAGTTTCTGAACAACAAATGTACCAAGGGTTCATCTTCGATCAAGAAAAAAAAAACATATGTCAACACTGATTCTGGGTGAAGTTTGTACCTACATTTTGATTCTCCATAACAAACAAAACTAATAAAGACATCTCGGTACATTAAGCTCTCGCTTTGCGCAGGATCCGAAAAAGGGTCGGGCCACAAGGATCTATTGTATGTATTTTTACTCTGTATTTCTGTAAAAGGTCGTTTCCACTGCTCGAATCCGTGACCTCCTAATCACATAACAACAACTTTACCAATTATTATTTTGTTGTCTTTACAAGTTGATAATGCTGACAAAAAAGGAAAACCACAAGTCCACAACTATGTTTTTATCTACATCGAAAGATGTTTTAGTTCTGACATTTGTGGCTGCGCAGAATTCTACAACTTCCGGGTTTTCGGTTTCCAATTTCTTGTGAATTCTTAGTTCAAAATTTAAGGGACAATCCCGAAGTTTCTTTTTGAATATATACATATTACAGATTTCTAGATATAACTTTATTTTGAAGATATATTTCCCTCAATAAATCTTTTTACTCCAAAAAAAACTACAATATACCTTCCATCAACTGTATAAATTGTTTAAAAAAATGATTCAGCATAGCGTTCCTGATAGAAAATGACGACTCCTTCAAAAAAACAAACTTATTCAAGTTTAGTAAGGTATGAAATCACTTAGATAGAAGCATGTTTGATGGTGGAACGATGACTTCACCCTGATCTTGCTGACTCTATTAAATCGGAGAATTCTGATGCCGTCTCTTTTGCTTCCCTTCTCTTTTTTCTTTGATGAATTGTTGGTAGAAACGATAGACTGCCTAGTAATAAATCGTAGTTCTTTAAGGACATGTATCATACTATATTTTGGGATAACATCCTTTAGATACTACCTATGCCTGCTGCTTCACAGATTTATGGAATTTCTGATGCATTTCAAAAACTTGGCAAAAAATTTCTAGTTGGAAACAAGTATTGCCCTGAACTCCTAACAAAATGCTGAATGGTTTAGTGTAACATTCACTAATGGTTTACTGCAAAGGGTTGTGGTGAGATGGATAAAAATCATTCACCTTTAACCAGTAATCTCGCGTTCGAACCTAGGAATGAAAAAAATCCAAGTAAAGAGCACTTCCTTCGTTAGTGTTATGCAACGTGAATTCAGATTAGTCGGAACCCCAACGGAGATACTAGACACTAAGTGGGAAACCAAAAAATTATTGATAGTAGGTTAGCAGCTGCCTACTTGTTTCTTATTTGCATGTATTAAGCATATAGCTAGTAAATAAATTGATCAAACACATTCACCGGTTGCAACATAGGATAATAACTTAATCATTAAGTTTGCAATAAGTGATGATTATAAAAATACTAACATCTTATCGTTAAAATGGCTTGGAACCAACAGCAATTTTGCACATCATTGGTACAAAAGCAATGTACAGAAAAGGAAAGGAGGAAGTAAATATAAAATAAGAACTATGCTTTGCCTAAACTGGCTTTTGAAATTTCTAATTTCTAAGTCATGGCAAATGTACAATGAAAGTTAAGTCAGCAAATCGCGTCTAAGGTCATCGGGTGTTCAGCACTGTACATGTACATTCTCAGGTAAACCACCTCTGACAACTTCTACATCAGCCTCCTGCAGTTGAAACAGCAAATATTTGAGCAACAAAGACAACTTATGTGATTATTTCAACCACATTAATATAACGACTGAAATGTAGTTTAAGAAAGTCCGACTCTTGGCACATAACAACAGTACATTTAGAACTTGCGGTCATAAATAAACATACCATGACAATTCTATGGATGCAAGAGCTTGTCACTAACCGAAAAATGGAAAGATTAAAGTTAAAGAGTTTCCTAATATAGAAAGATATCGTTCTTTTTGGAATAGACTAAAAATAAAAGAATGACATATGAAATGGATGAGGGGGCAAAAAAAGGACTGCAGTGAGCTTCCGTTATACGCGAGGTCCGGGGAAGGACCGGACCATAAGGGTCTATTGTACGCAGTCTTACCCTGCATGTCAGCAAGAGGCTATTTTCATGGCTCGAGCCTGTTACCTCTGGGTGACATGGCAGCAGTTTTACCAGTTACGCCAAGACTCCACTTGTAGGGGTAATTATTATTTCAAACACATTAAGCTAACAACTATGTCACCTATTCTTTTGCTTCTTTTTTCGGTTCTGTAACTGACTATGCTTTTGCTATTAAAACATGCCTTTGAACTCCTCAAGTATAATAAACAAAAGCATACTCCCCAGCGAATGTCTGAATGATCAAAAGATAACATCATAATCCAAATCTAAAGAGCTTTCTTTTAGATAACAATGAAGAATTCCTTTGGTTTTGTAATAAAGTAGTTCCCAAAAATCTCAAGCCAAGCTAGATGTCGTTCGTACTATATATTTGTATAAGCATTTTGGATACATACCTCCACATTATAGTCAGGTGGATTTTACTCAATAGCTAGAAAATGTTGCAGGAAAATTGTGGAAGCTGAAAACATAAGAAAGAGGCAGTGATCTACTGGAATTCTTGATGCGTCCTCAATCATGTTAGCATTGCCGGGAACTCAACAATGCTAGGAACTCAGCCGGTTCTTCATTTTCTTTCACAACCTAGTTGAACATTGAGAAAAAACAAATCTTACCACAATATAATACAACACAAATCTAGATAAGACCCCCCCCTCCCCCCTCCCAAAAAAAAAAAAAGACCAAACAACAAAATCCCCGAAATTAAAAAAAAATTGAAGGGGGAACAAATTAGCAAAGCTATTATCTTATAGTAATCTTGAATAATGCTCCCTCCGGTCCATAATAAGTGACCATTTTACCTTTGGCACACCCATTAAGGAAATACGAACTCTTAGAGAAAAAAAGGTGTATTTACTAAATTAATCTCAATTAATTGTTATCTTGACACATTGGAATATGTAAATAAGGGCAAATTTTAGAAAAATAAAATCAATTCCTTTTGATTATGTAAATGGACACTTATTTTGGACCAAAAAAAAAAAGGTAAAGTGGTCACTTATTGTGGACCGGAGGGAGTAACATAGAAGAGAGAATTGTAAGGACATGTAATTAGCGCTTGTGCTTTTCCACGGACATAACATGCAGTTTCAACTCTGAATTCGAGTAACATTACCAAATGCTCTATATCCACTAGATGAATTACCGCATGCTATTAATTAACCCATCAATAAAAAGCATGACAAGCTTACTTAATTCAATGTAAAATATGCCTTCATAAGAAAACTAATCTAGGACAAGTGCAAAATACTTTTCCTACAATGGTGGTGCAGGCGATATTGGGGCAAGACGACGACATCAGGCGTCATATGAAAAAACATATCTTATGCTAAATTAACTAAAATTAGAGAAGCTCAAAGGTGAAGGATGAAGAGCAATTTCCTGATTCTAAAGAATTAATATATTAGCTAGTGATTGAAGATGATGGTCAGTTGACGACGTTGAAGGGTAAGAACCCATATATCAAAAACTACGAGAAGCTGAAACAAAGAAAGAATCATACATGAAAACTGTGAGAACAGTAGAGGCTCTAGAACTTAGATCAAGAAACGAAGCAACAGCAATAGTACAAGAGCATGAAATAGAGATATACCTTAATGTTAGTGTCAACTGGCAAAACCATATGATGAAGAACATCAGTAGCAGCCTGTTTCCAGTCAATCTCCCCTGGATCATCAAGCCCTTTGCGGTTTACTTGCCGAATCTTGCTAGTCTCACAACTAAAAGACCTTCCTACCCAAACATACACAGTTCTACCTGCATCTTTTCCAAAACCTGAAGCCGGAGTAACAAAAATATATGCACCCTTAGAATTCAAATCATCAATGCTACAACTAGCAAGTTTCTCCAAGCCGGGCCAACGATATACAACTGGTTGCACTAGGTAACAAGATGCTGCATCGGTATCCACGATTCCATTTAGAACAGCCATGCAGCTCCTTTCATTGCATGGTGTTTCCTTCCGTGATTCATGAAAGCCACTAAACAAATCAGTTTCTTTATCGGATGGATTAACAATGGTTAGAATACCTAACGACCTGTGCAACTCATCCATTTGACTCCCATTTATCTCTTGTGGGGACTGTAAAATCTCTCCCACAGCCGATGATTCATTTGAAAAATCATTTGTCACTTCTGCTATGCCAATGTTACAGCCTTGTTCATTAGCAACACTCTTCAAAGGACCAGCTTTCCTCTCAAAATCGTCAGTCAGCATTGGCAGCTTGAGACACTTCGACAAGCTGCCTCTCCGCTCCGCAATAGAAAGGGGAAACTTTTTAGATAACACAGGAGCTGATTGTGAAGAAGCCTGGGAAGTGAAGTTGACATCAATATACTTTGAAGTTTTAGATATGGACTGCGGAGAAATTTTGGAGGGGAGAACAGACACACTGGAGTTAGATGGAGTTGAAGAAGTTAAATCTGCACACGAGATAATTGAAGGTGACACCACAGGAGAATCAGACAGACATTTTGAATTGATGCTCGAATCAGACGAGATAGAGTCTGGAGAGAGATAAGGAGGTGACGAGGCTGATGATGATGAAGAAGATGATGACGTTGAAGATAAGGATATTGTAGATGGCGAAGAAGATGAACACGAAGACGATGAGGACAACATAGAAGAAGAATGTAGCTGTTTAGTTGCACAATTATCTAATGTTATAAACATAGAATCAGGATAGATTCTAGAGATGCCTGACTTTGCTGAAAAGACAAAATCCCTCATATTCCCCGAAACAAACTTTCGCCTTAGCATGCTCCAAGAACTTTCTCTAACGGGAAGGCGAGTTTCATGATCAGTCTCACATGACGCAAAAGGAGGCACAAAGCCGCCTGAAGTAGCTTTTTGGAAAATCTCAAAGTCAACATTATACATATCCACCTTTCTTTCCCCTGGACAGACCTTACTTGATGAGTCAACAACATCCCCTCCATTCTTTAATTTGTCCATCAACGGCAGGAAATTGGAGAAAGCATCCCAGAAGTATAACGGCTCCTCACCTTCTGTAACCGTTATGATCGGGCACTGCACTTTCTCGTAACGAACAATCTGGCAAACAGCCCCTCTGGCATCTCTTTCCATGATTGTTTCACATTTCTTACCAATCCAAACGTATATCGCAGAAGGTATATGTATAATAAATGCACCTCTGGAATCTAATGCTGACGGAGAGGGATCATTTAACATTTTTGGGACGAGATGCAAAGGATCGTATGGAGAATGAGGTGCGACTCTGTACATCCTCAACAATGAACTTGGGCTCAAAGGAAAGGCGTGAACCCTTTTTTGGCATTGTAACAACTGGCAGGCAAAACCCATATTTGGATCTGCGATACCCCTTGCTGCCTTTACATACTCAAAGGCGTCGTCGAAACTTTGTCCTTCTCTCCACATACGATAAGCAATAACCAACGAGGTTGACCGAGAGACCCCTTGGCAGCAATGAACAAAAACCCTTCCATGTTGCTCCCTGACATCTTCAAAGTAGTCAAAAACATCATAAAGAATGCTCGTAATATCTTCTGACGGGCTATCCTGCAACCACAATGTCCGGTACACGAAATCAGACTTAAAATACTCGGGGCATACAAACCCCACACAGTTAAGAACATGGGTAATCCTATTTTGCTTTAGTATATCCTTGTCTCGTGCAACAGCATCCCCACCGAGATAAATGTGATCCGCCACCTTTGAACACTCTTTATCGAAGAAAGCAATCTTTTCTCTTCTCACAAGCCCGCCATTCGTCTCTGGATTTCTATGTATGTTAGACAAATCCAGCTTAAGCCTCTCACTGTTGCTACTCGAATCCCTCCCACTTGGGGTAGAAGGAAGCGGCCACTCTCCAATATCATCAGATCCTGCTCTCGGCCACTCATCAAGACTTCTACGAGAAATTGCTAATGGCTGCAACGGTGGAAGACACGACCTCGCCTTGAAACTCTGTTGTGATCTAGGGGTTAAAGGCCTCCTACCCTGCGAATTATTAGGATCCAATCCATCCCTATCAATATCTGGGTTCAGCGGCGGCAGTGAAGTCCTCGAAGACGACCATGATGCTGACCGCCAGTACATTCTACTCCGACCATTTATCAGTTGGCATGGCTCCTGAGAACCACCATCAGCCCCACCAGCCGAGGCATCTTCCTTTCCCGGCATTCCAACAATCAAAAATTAGGGGCAATGTCTAACAGCCAGAGTAAAACTTCAAGATACTAAAATCCCTAAAATCTTTTAAAACTTCTGATTTTTAAGTTCACATCCAGTAAAACTAACCCAAAACCAAGAAAAACAGACCCAATTCAGTAAACTGAACCACACTAAACTAAAGCTAAAAACCCCAACTTTCATACCACAAATTTCACCTGCAAAAAGCAGTTAAACAAACAATAAGTCAAAATAATCAACATAACCATTTACTATATATTAACCAATCAATCAACTAAACTTCAATCCGAAACAAGTTGGGGTCAGCTATATTAATCCTTAAGCACCCATTTTGCTTTATTAAAAATAGAAAAAATTAAATCTTTTAACAAATCTGAGATTCAGAACAACAACAAGAAGAACCTAGCAGCATAACACATAAACAGTAACAAGCCAAGATCTAAAAAACCCAAACTCAAAAAAGACACAACAATTTCAAGAAAAGTCCATATTTTTTAAAGATTCAAAAAACCCAAGTATTACAGTGAGTGTCAAAATATATTTTCACAGTCTCTAAGTAAAATCCACACAGTAAAAAAATAATTATACACACAGTTTATGTTATGTAAAGAAATAAAATTAAAAAAAAAATGGAAAATCTTGGATTTGTAACTTACTCAACAAAAAGTTAAAGTAACCATCGTTTAAGACCCAGAAGAATAATTTGCTTGGGGGGAAGTGAAGAGTATAAACGAGGACGATGAAAGGTCTAATACTGTAGCTCAAAGGAAATGATAGAAGAGGAAAAAAGAGAGCGATGTAGCGGCCTTTTTTCTTTTCTTTTTTCCTTTTATTTTACTTGCAAGTTTTATTAAATAGTAAATACCCTCCCCTAGTATTTTATTTTGTGTGACACTATTATTATTTGAGTAGATAATTTACTATCATAAATTTATAATATACTTTATGTAGATTTTTAATATGTATATTTTAATTTTTTTTTGAAAACAAAACTTGAAAATTTGCATCTGGATTTATATTTAAAAAAAATTAAGTCACATGAATATAATATAAAGAGTAAAAGGTATTTGAAAAATTAAATTTAAAGTGTTGATGTACATTATATATTAAGATTATGATAATAGTAAAACAAATTGCTAAAGTAATAGTTGATTGGGAAAATGTTGCATCGAAATTTCAAAATATAAATAGCCTAATACATTCAGAATTTTCAAATTGTTATCCTCAAAAGGAAAAAAGGAAAAAATTATCCTCAAAAAAAAGAAGGGAAAAGTATCTAATGAGTTACGACCAAACCTCATCGGTCAATTTTACTTTGGAGTAACCCTCGACTTTACCGTTATAATAAAGGGTTAATATTCGGAAAAAAAGAAATAAAAACAGTAAATGAGTTATTCCTTTATACTGTATTCGATATTTTTATATGCTTGACCTTTTAAGGAATATAAATAATTAATTTACACATTTCATTAATTACGAAAGTCCAAATACAAATTTTATCAAGATTTTGAAATTTCAAAAATATGGATCGTCCTATTAATTGGAGTTAGAAGACATATTAATATTGTTTAATTTATTAGTAGAAGTAAATATCACATTTTTAGAGTCAATACTAGTAATATGCTAGAGGTTGTGCCAAAATTTCAAGTTTATGGGTTCGGGATTCTAATCGTTTCAAGCTATTGGGTTCTAAATTAATAACTTATATATATTTAATGAATTTTTTCAAACAGATATATCGTTCGAACCAAAGCTATTGGGTTCAGCCGAACTCGCTCGAGACACTCTAGCTCCGCCCTTGTCTGTTGCTTTTTAATTTACCAGTATTTACTTGTGACTTTGTAAAAAAGACGCTTTATTGTGTTCTTGGAATAATAAGGTTGTCAACAAAGTCATTCTATTGCTAATGTAGCTACTTTTATTATAATTGTAGTGTAATCTGCTTATACGCGTCTCGATTAATTTTACAAAATATTTATTACCTTTCATCAGCATAAGTATGAAATCATAGTTAATTAGCTATTATCTAGTTTAATCTCATTTAACTATCGTCCATTCAGATTAATAGATAAGGTAAAAGCGGATCTAGGATTAGTAGAATATGGGTGCACCACTAAAGAAAGCATTGATTATTACTACTCCAAATAAATAACTCAGTATTCAACCAAGTGCCCATTCAGCCTTTTTGAAACATGGGCGATGGGAGCTCGCATATTATATTAAATCAATTCTAAAAATATATATATACATAAAGTACCTAGTTTGACCGAGAGACTTTAGGTTCATGTGCCACATAATTTGGACAATAAATCCCCCCC